>JALQPE010000320.1:0-267682 GCA_030407315.1 Asparagopsis taxiformis
TTAGCCCTTGTAGATGGATTATACCTCCGAGGAGGATTAGAGGATAGGGATAAGGCTTCGAACTCACGAGTGAGAGCGCCGATTCCACGAGGTTGACGCCTCGTGCGATCCTAGTAGCCCGAGGGCTGTGTCGGGTGGATCGATCCCTCGGAGCCCGGACACCTGTCTCCCAACCCGGTAGCGGGTGGTAGAGCGGGGTCCGGGAGGGCTGGATCTAACCTGCCGGAGGGATCTATCGGCCGTGGCCGTCCTCAACCACTCAAGGTTAACTAGGCACTTAAGCGCGATGGATCCCGCGGGGATTGTGGTCGCCTCCACGCGTGGTTTTCACACGAGTATTCCGCAACTGTGATACCACTGACGGCAGCGGTCGGGACCGTTTGAAAAGCCTGCGGGCGTTGGCTTCGGTTGACCGGCTGGGGGTGCCAACCGACAGCACTCCCAGTCGGCAAGCCTGTCCCGGTGGGCGGAAGGCCCCTCCCGGTCGCCTAGCGGCGTTAAAGAAGCGGGAAGGTTCTCCACTACCGTGGAGACGAAATGCCCTAGGGCAATCCACGTGCACCCCCCGCCGAGGAGGCTCGCGGCGGGCATTGGGGAAATGTGCGAGCGATCACCAATTGGAGATCGAAACGGAGCAGCGGGTATCCGGTAAGGGAACTGCCGCCGCCGTTTAGTTGTAAGTTTAAACGACCACGGTCGAAAGATTTGGAACCGGAGACGATTCTACCTTTATGGTAGCTTTGGTCAATCCGTTGACCTTAAATGGTCAACGAGACTGCCGGGACCGGACCAGGACAATGGTCCCGGTCCGGCGTCCAATGGACCTTGTGGGTGTTTATGCGGCCCAGGGGCCTTACAGAGTAAGCTGCTACGTTGCTACGTGTAAACTAATAAACGGCTAGCCGTAACATACAACGTGTGTAGCTGTAACGGGGAGAATCCTCCCGCGCGCACACGTGTGTGACTAATCGCGCCTATATCGCTACACGTTGCACGCTCGCCGAGGGTCCCGCGCAAGCAATGTGGCCCGGTGCCAAGCAAGGCGGCACGCGCCCATTCGCCCTTGGGCGACAATTGCCTTGCCACGTCACTGCGGCCATTGATTCCCCACGCGGCTCTTCGCGGCCGAATTCCTTATCGAGCACCCACTCACGCTCTCTCGAGCGTACCGCTTAAGCGACCCTTCCTGACGCCCATTCCAGACGCCTGGAATTGTCCCCTCCCGCGACCGCTCGCAGCGCGATACGGGACGAGTCCCACACTCTCCCCTTCTTAAACTGGCGCGCTCCTGCGCGCAGGTATCATGTATCCATCACAACTCCCCCACCTTCCTTCTCTTCATCCTCACAGCGACTCGTCACTTCCGTTTCCCCTATCCCGATCCAATTCAGCGTGGGGAACCATGACGCCTCCGCATCCCGACGCGAAAGGCGACGTCGACAAAAACCCTCGGGAGTCTACTCGCTCGTTGCCTGCAACGAGTACTCCGACCAATACTCGGCGGTGACAGCGAGCGCGGCGGCAGCCCATCAACCGTTGCCGGCTCTTATCTTGACCTCTATGCTCCTGCCGCAGCAGCCACGCAAGGCCTTTCTGACCCTTATGCGGGGACTGAAGTGATGCCAAGTTATTACTATACCACCCACGGCCGCGGCCTGCGCGCGATTCTGTCATCCCCTCGGGTGTTTCGTATTTCACCCCCCAGGTGGCGGGCAACCGCCCTCCGCGTTTTGGCTCCACTGCAGCCAGGGGGGACCAAACTCAAGGTCGTCAGGGGCGGGGCGTCTCCCTTCGGTACCGGCCCCGGCAAGGGCGCCGAGTGACGGTGGCCACGGTCGTCTCCCTGGGGAGTCATCTGCGGGAACCGTCGCGGCTCCAGCCGGGGGACAAGTATACTCCGCGTTGGCTCGCCTCGTTGGCGAAGCTGAGTCACCGGCCATGGCCGCCAAGTTGGGTGAAGTGTTAAGCATGGTCAACACTTTGCCCTCGGGCAAGACGTCCGACATCCCAGACCACTCCCAATTAACCGGGGGACCCCGAGTCTCAAGGAACGCGACGAGATCCTTATTACGGGTCACCGTCCCCGCGCGGCGCCGCGGCCTTTATGGTTGACGAAACCCTCCGGTAGCTCCGTCGGCTGGAGTCGCCCCCGGGCATGAGGCGAGGGTGGTGGAGTGGATGCGGACGCTTCACACGCAACCCTCACATTCATCCATCATCAGGACGCCTTCGGGCACGAGCTCTCGCGCGCACCCGGTTACCGCAGCTACGAGTCATACGGACGCTTGCCGTTACGCCGCCCCGTCCTGGAACGGTTCGAATGCATCAAAGGAACTCACGGAGCCGCCGTGGCTGATCAGGTAATGCGCAAGCGCATGGAACATGGCCGATGTCGTATCACTATCCCGGCCACTTCCCGAGCGACGTGTATCACCTCAGTGAAGACGAAGACGAACAATGGTTCGAATGATCGCCCGTTGGATCAAATTAGACCAACTTGGGGCGTTGGTTGACGATTTCGCTGAGGTGGACATTCGTCTACTGGCGGACCAGGCTCCAATGTTCCCAGTGCGCTGGATTCGCCAGCGGGGGCGGTGGGTGGGGAGTATCGCGACGAACGTCGGCGCACGTTTCCTCAAACGAGTAACCAACCGCTGCATCTCGGCCGGGTCCGCGGGGTTACGTCATAACGTTCAAGGACGTCGAATACGTACGCATCCCGACCAGGTTGCGTCGACGTTACTATGCCCGCATACCCCGTTGGATGGAAGTCCCCGAATGGGAGGTCTTGTTCCCGATGCCGCTCGTGTACCCGCTACGCAGCGTCACACCTGGTGAGCTCGGAAGGGGTACCCTCGCGAGGGTTTTGGACAAGATGGCCCATACGGAGTGGGTGTGCTACTACGCCGCGACGTGGTTGGAGAATATTGTGGCGCAAAACCGCATGCACCAAGTCCCTGAGGAGATGTTCAAGAAGATACGCTCTTTGGGCGTCGAGGCACCCATCTGGCCTAGCGGACTCATCCGCAATTTCGAGTGCTTCGATGTCACACCCGAGTTGCTCGAGCATTTCTATCGCTTGCACGAAACATTCCCGTGGGAGACAGTGGACATCGTGCCGCTACCCAATTCTCCTTACGAACCGACGCGTCGGCTGAGCAAGTGGGTGCCAATGGACCCGGTCTCGCATTCGATCGACTTATCGTCGTACCTGTTCGGAGTACGCCTCGAGTTGGGCATCCCCCTTAGGGTCCTCGAATACACTGCCGCGCAACCCCTTATGGGAGGTGGATGGCCAGGGGGTGGATTACGTTACCTAGGGCGACTCGTGGAGGACTGCATATCGTATCAGACCCATGGTGGTCGTCCTCTCCTTCCGCGGGAAGAAACGGGCTTGCCCGTCGCGGTTCCCAGGTCAGCGCGTCCTCCGGCGGCCACAGACGCGTCGGCAGACATAGCCACCGTTGAGCCTGTCCCGGCTGATTCAGCCGGTCCGTCGTCGATTACTCGGCCGCGGCCGTCCGACCGTTCCCTCCCGTCCGACATGACTGCGCATGCTTCGGCCTTGGAAAAGCGCGTGGAAGAGCTCCAGCGCGCGGTGTCTGCGGGTCGAGAGCGATTGGCACAAAGCGAAGCGGCGCGAGTGTCAGCCGAAGCTGCCTTGGCGACGGTTAAGGGCGAGAAGGAAACTCTGCGAGCAGAATTGATGGCTGAGAACACGCTGCTGAAGCGAAAGCACGATGACTTGTTCAAGAGCCGGCTGGGGTACGCGCGTGATTTGGCGGAACAGGAGTTAGCCCTGCAGAGCGCGCTCTGTCAGGTCTGGGATCTGCATCAGCAGTCCAACACGATATGCGCTAGGGCCGCACGCGCCATCATGACGGTAGAAGACCTGCGTGTTCGCCAAGCAGACGTTGAAGGGTCACGCCCTCTCCCTGGTAACGCGCTCGCGCGTGCCTTCCCGGTATGGCGTTCTTACACGGGCGGGGGGTCCCCGCCGCGTCACCCTCGGGTGCAGCGACTGCCCCGGCGGCCACGTCTGAAGAGACGATAACAGCCCCTCTTGGTGCGGCCACGGCCGCGCGTCCCGTTGCCAACGCTCCCACCGTCGGCTAGGGGCGCTTCCGATGCGGTAGCGTCGGGTGGTTCTGCTCCGGCCGACCCAATGGCAGTCGAAGCTGTCAAGGCGACGACCTCGGTCGTTCCTGCCCCAACGGCAGCGGGAACTGCTACGGCTGTGGCTGTGGTCGAACCCGCCACGAGTAAGCCGACCTCCGCGGTTGCTACCCTACGGCGACGGGTGTTACTGTGTCGCCACCGCTGGGGGTACTGAAAAGGAGTCTGAGGGCATAAAGGAGGCAACTCCTAAGCCCACTGACGCAACGTCCCCGGGTGGAGAGTCCGTGCAAGTCGTCGAAGACCCTCGGTCGCCCGCGCGCGCCACGCGTCGCCTCAATGTGACGTCACCGGTGGCGACAGTCGCGGCCGCAGTGGCGGCGGCGGGGCAACGAGTCGCCCGAAGGCGTAAAGGGCTCAGCCCTCTTCCCCTTCAGCGAGCGTGGGGTCTCCTATTAACAAGGACAGGCCGACTCGTCGGACTCGTACGCGCCGTTAGTCGCAGCCCGTTCGAAGCGCGTAGTAGCAACTGATACCCTAAGGTAATCTTGTCAGTTAATACCCGCGTATAGAGAGCCATTGTAGGTGTGCGACAATAAAGCTGAGTTTCCAAATGAATTCCTTTATGCAACGAGGGTAGGAATTACGCATCACCTAACCCTGCTACAAAAGAGGTCCCTCGGGAGTCGGATGAAAACTCACCCCGTGGGTGAGAAACCGTGTCCCGGGGGCTATGATGTGCCATAATAATGGCCGTTCGCGATGGCCTTCGCCGCTAGTCGCCTTACGCTCTTGGGCGATGCGTGGCTACGGCCTTCGCTGTTGCGCGAATTCAACTGAATTCGCCATCCGAACTGACGCTCTCTTGCAAGACGTCATCGCTTTTGTCAGGCGGCTCGATAGCCGCAGTGACAATCTTTACCGGCAAGCCGGTGAGTGAGAATCGCTCTCGCGCATAGAACTGGCAATAGAGTTCCCACTGGACGGAAGTCGAGGGGTCGTGCGACCATCCACACACGCGTGTCGAGAGTCCCAAGGTACGTGCATCCCATCGCGGATAATTACAACCGGCCATAATGTGAGAGGCAAGCTGTAAAATATCTCCAAGTCCGAAGACGTCCGTTGTCCTGCGCAGCCACTTGTTCGGGATGACTACGGTCAGGGCCGTTGTGAGACGCTGGTGTCGCTAGCGTCAGCGCATTCCGCGCAAGTTAGGAGAGTTGGCCACCCAGTGACAGGGTGCTCACTTAGGCGAAATACTCCCGAGTGAGTCGACCCTGAAATGGGTGATGGCCTAGGCCAATTGTTTTTCCGAGTCGCTAGCGATGTTCAGCGTACTCCAGAGTGCCCGTGCGCGAGTTTCAAGGACAATGGAGGACACTACATTAATGTAAACTGAGGTTGTTGTGTTCCACCCTCAGGTTACATCTTGCCCAATTTCGCAGATGACAAATTTTTGTAATGCCCAATTTGACCTGGGAGCGGATCGCCGAAATTTTCTAAGTCCAAGGACGAATGTTAAATCGCAACGCCACTCGCTCGAAACCATAGCGAACAGAACCGTCGGGAGTCGCTGGGATGCCGGCGTTGACGCCTTCCGAAAAAGTTAGGAAAGCTAGCCGTAATAGGCTTTAGAACGCCCTGCGCAGATGGATTCTCGACGACTGCGTTCTCCTTGCCGCGGGTGTTGGCTTCGGCCAATCGGGATTCTGAACCGCTGGCGGTGTTCGGCATGCCCTGGAGTGTCCGTGTGCGGATTTTCACGCCCAACGATGGACACTACCTTAATGTAAATCGAGGGTGATTGTGTTCACCCTCAAGTTCCATTTTCCCATTTTTGGCGGGTACCGAATTTCTGCCATTGCCATTTGGTCAGGGAGCCGGTCGCCGAAACCTTTCTAAGTCTCTGGCTTGCAAACGACACCCTAGGGTGGCTTCGCTGGAGACGGTACGGGCCGCTGGTGACATTCGTCTCCTTGCGGACTCGTGGTGTTGGCGTGGCTGGCCAACCGCTTGAAGGGGCGCGACTGGCGCACCATGATGATAGCGCGCCGCGGCTCGAGTGCATGCTTCTAGTCGCGACCAATTGCTTTCCCAAGTTGCTGACGGGGTCCAGCGTACTCAGAACGGCACGTGTGCGAAGTTTCGAACGCATTGGCGACCACTTTTTCTCTCTCACGGCTGGTTGCGAAGTACCCCTCAGTCCAAGGACGGACGGGTGGATTCCGGATTCTTCCTCGCATGTCCTCGGACCTTGCACGCCCATGGTATGGACACTGAAGTCGCGTAATGGCGTCCATGGCTTCCCGTCGCGAATCGCGAGATGCCGCGCGGCGTGCATAACAAGGAACTCCCGTGGGGTGCTTGTTAATGATTGCAGGCTGGAACTCACAGTGAGTTGGGGAAGCCACAGGATGGCGGCCCGTGATTAGTCAGTCATGACGCGATTCCTACAGGGAAGCACGCATCGCTGACCGTGGTCACGACCATTGGTCCATTCTGATTTCGATCATTGCCAAGGGGGTTTCCGTGCACGAAAGCACAAGGGGCTTCCTAGGAAGAAGGTTTGCAGGATCGGCCGCGGTCCATTGATTGCTCCCTTGCCGTGGCAGAGAGGGTTCAGGAAAAGGGGGGGTACGCGCCTTAGGCGGGTTATCGGCCCTACATTACTTCACCCGGAAGGGGAAGAATACGTCAGGGCGATCACCCTGGATGTCGACATCCCTGGTGTTTCTATTGGCTCCCGCCCGATTTGCGTCCATCCCTTCCGGCACGGCGCACGCGCCGTGGTCAGCGTACACTCGTAGCGATATATCGGTCTGGTTGTGTACGTTGCCATTTGGCCACGGCCAACCAGCGCGTGACATCTGGGTCCGGTGACTGTGCGTCACTTAGATCCAACGGACGCCGTGGATCAACGATATTCTTACCTTCCGGTTGTGACTTGGCCGTTTGAAACGAGCGCGCTCTTTTTGACGTGCGGTCCGTTTCCGATGCCGAGCCACTATAGCTGGGGAAGGTTCGCTTCCGGCTCCCAGGTATCCTCCTCGGGGGCGTACCCCAACCAGCGCACACGGAAGTAGGACACGCCATCATCGTCTACCCATTCCTCGATAAGGTCGTCTATCGTATACTCCTTGGAGTGTTCCTCGGAGTCACCGTCGACCGGCGTCGACTGACCAGTTCGCTTGCGTCCTGCGTTACCCGTGGGTAATCTTCGCGTACGATTGGCGCGGGGGTGCTTCCTTGGGGATTGCGCGGGTCGGATACCGTATTCCCGGATGGCGGGACCGCCCTATCTGCCGGTAGAAGCGCTTCGGAAGCCGGTTCCGTCGGTACTTCGTTCGCCCGGGGGCGACGCGGCAATCGACTTCTTGCATTAGCGGTTTCGCGGCCTTCCTCCTCACCGTCGCTACCCGGCTGCACCGGTCCATGACCCGGGGCTGGGCGTACGCGATCCGAACTAATTCTCTCGGGAATTCCGTCGACAAGTATGTCCAACGTGTGACCTTGGTTAGATATAACCGTATACGGACCCATCGATTGGAAATCCAACTTGTTCCGGGCTCGCCCGAGTATAGTCGTCTCCTGGGAGGTATTGCGCAAGTCGATATAGACTGCGTCCCCGGCTCGGATGCGGCGATTTGGTGCTCGCACCGCCTTATCGAAGTCGCGCTTGTACCGGGCTTGCATTCTCGCGAGCGAGGAATTAGCGCGCGCATACAACCCACGAAGCTGCCGGCGCAGGAATCACGCGTCCAGGCTTCATCGCCTTTGAGTTTAATATCCTCCAAGCCTATTGGCGGTGGCGCGCGCGTCAAGACCAATTCGAAGGGAATTGTATTCGTCGAGCGGTGCACGCACCGATTGTACGCGTAGGCAAGGACGGGGAGATATTCGTCCCAGTTGCGATGATCCTCAGCCACGTAATGGCGCAGCATAGACGCGAGCGTCCTATTGAATCGTTCGACCTGACCATTCGTCTGCGGGTGATACGTAGTAGTAGTCACCGGCTTAATACCCAAAATGACGCAGGCGTCGACGAAGGTCTTAGAACGAAACTGGGGTCCATTATCCGACAGGATAGTCTTAGGTGCCCCATAAGTAAACACCCATTCCTCCACAAAGGCTTTCACAACCAAGCTAGCTTGTATCGAGCGCATGGCCACGAGCCTGCACAGCTTAGAATAACGGTCCATGATGACCAGAACGTGTAACTTTCCTCGGGAGGTTTTCGGTAGAGGACCCATGAGGTCTATGGCGACGTCCTCAAGTGGCCTAGGGCCGGGAACAACTTCAAGGGGTTGGTATGGCGGGACAGCTGCATCCTATCCCTGGCGCATGTTTCGCATCCGCGCACGGTGGCGTGCACATCGACGACCATGGTCGGCCAATAAAGTCCCTGTCGTAGAGTATCGTACATCCGCCTCACCCCTGGATGCCCAGCGGTGGCAGAGTAGTGATAGTTACGCAACAGCCGAGGCCGTAGCGATTCGGGCACGAGGACCTGTGGGCGAGCGAGCGCTGGCAATTTCCTCGCGAGGATCCCGTCTTCTGTAAGAACCACTTGCTGGTCCACTCCATCATCCATACGTTTGCGCATAGTCTGACAAAACTCATCAACCAGTTGCGCTTGGATCCACTCATCCCTCGAGATGGCTTCGGGTACCAACTCGTGAGTGGAGACAAAACACGGCACGGAATCGCCCAAGGGCAACGGATACATATCCTCTGTCACTCTGTACTCATCATCCTTCGTAAAGGTCCCGTGGGTTTTCTCCCCTTCTTGGATTGAGAAGGTGGGTATGTCCTCGTCGATGGGGGTCTTCGGTCTTCACCGGTGGTCTCTATCCGCGACAGCGCGTCTGGAACGACGTTTTTAATACCTGGGCGGTATTGAATATCGAAGTCGAACTCCGACAACCGTAGTCGCCAGCGTGCTAGACGTCCCTCGGAAGGGGTAATGGACAGGATCCATGTGAGCGAATTATGATCCGTTCTGACGGTGAAGCGAGCCCCTTCTAAGTAGGGCCTTAAGAGGCTGATAGCCCAGAACACCGAGAGGCATTCCTTCTCCGTTGTCGTGTAGCGGCGTTGCGTGTCCGTGAGCGTTTTGCTCCAGTACCCCACGGGGTGTAGCAGTTTGTCCTCCTGTTCTTGCAATAGGGCGCACCCCATCTGCCCGTCCGACGCGTCTACGTCGAGCGTGTACGGCTTCCCAGCATGCGGGAGGCGTAGGATAGGTGGCGACGCGAGCGCCTTTTTCAATTCGTTAAATGCCTCAAGCTGGGCATCTGAGGGCTCATCCAACTGCACGGGCATACCCTTCTTTAGTAACTCCGTGAGCGGCGCAGATATCTTGGCGTAGGATTAACGAAACGTCGGTAGACGTTGCAAGAACCCAGAAAACTCCGTAGCTGTGTTTGCGTCCGTGGGTACAATGATCCGTGGATCGCATCTAGGCCAGTGGTTATGACCTCGAGCTTGCCCGGTCGAATGCGGTGTCCGAGATAATCCACACTCTTGCGGAAGAACTCGCTCTTCTTGAACTTGAGCGAGACTCCTGCATTCCGTAGAATGGTCAATATGGCGTCGACGTGCGCAATGTGTTCTTCTTCTTCTCGCGAGAAGATAATTACGTCGTCGAGATACACTAGGCAGAACTGCCATTTGACTCCCGAAAGGAGAATGTCAAGCGCACGCTGGAAGGTTGCGGGCGC
Organism: Asparagopsis taxiformis; assembly: GCA_030407315.1. Taxonomy (NCBI): domain Eukaryota; phylum Rhodophyta; class Florideophyceae; order Bonnemaisoniales; family Bonnemaisoniaceae; genus Asparagopsis; species Asparagopsis taxiformis. The sequence goes on from JALQPE010000320.1 coordinate 9,837, forward strand.
GTTAGTAAGGCCAAAAGGCATGCGCACGAATTGATAGGAACCAACGTGTGCTGTAAAAGCCGTCTTCTCCTTGTCCGCCTCGGCGATTGGAATCTGCCAATACCCGCTGTTGCAATCAAGCGTGGTAAAAATGGCTGCTTCACCGAGGGAGTCGATGCAGTCATCCATCCTCGGGATGGGGTATGCATCCTTAACTGTCACGGCGTTAAGCCGTCGGTAATCGACGCAGAAACGCGACGAACCATCCTTTTTGGCACAACAACACAACTGGGCTCGCCCATTCTGACTGTGCCGGTTCGATGACGCCGGCCTGAAGCATTTCGCGCACCTGGGTGGCTATAATCTCGCGATTTTTATGCCCCGCTCGGTACGGTGCTTGCCGAATTGGCACGGTGTCTGGCTTCAAGTCGATGCGGTGCTGCGTCGCTGAAATCTCACCAAGGTGACCACTCCACATCGACGCGTGCTTTTCCAGCATCGCTATGATTTTCTTCCCAAGGGAAGGGTTGGAGACTTCGATAGTGTCCAACACGGTTTGGCGCCAATCTGGCGCCGGTTCTGCCCGGAGGCATGCCTCGCCCGTCGGTGGCTCGCCACCAACCGGTAAGGCATTATCGATGACCCGTGGGTCTTTGGTTCTCCCAGGGTCGTTAGCCTCGCGCGGGCCATTCTCTATGGACCCGACCGTGAGTATCGAGGCTGGCGGACCCTCAGTGTGTCCGAGAACCATGCCTTTGGGCAACTTAACATCTCGGTTGCCGAAATTGGCAACCTCCACGGCGAATGGTACCAACGCACGAGCGCTGATGACACCGTTCGCCATCTGGATTTTTTCCCTTCAAGAAGGGCCTTCTTCGGAACCAAGACTTGGAGACCTGGCTCCGAAGTAATTACGGAGACTCGAGTGGTCCGTCGCGGCGGGAGGGTTATACTCGCAGCCACGCGGACGTTGCGGTTGCGCGGCCTCGGTAGCAATGGCGACTGAGGCACTGGTACTCTCGTGAGAGACTTCCGCCACCCAATGGGTATACGTTCCTGGGTATGGCGCATGATAAACAGCCGTTTTGGCGGAAGTACGGCATCAACATGAGCGTTGATGAAATCACATCCAAGGATGCAAGCGACAGCAAGTTGTTCGACAACTATGAAGCGTTGCCGAATCGTCGATTTCCCAACCTGGAGGTGTAGGATTGCCACGGCAATTGGTGGCATTCGGCGGCCGTTTGCATCAAGAACTCGAGTTCCTGCGGGAAGTTTTTCGAGAGGATATCGCTGCCGCCAATCAGTGGGGAGCGCGTTCTCTCGAATAACACTAAGGCTGGCCCCAGTGTCCACACTGCGGCCAAGTAACTAAAACTGACCTTGGTCAATCCTAGCAACGCGTCAACTTGGTAGTTGCGCGTTCCGACGGTTAGTACAGAGACGTCACCGGGCTCATCCCTTGAGCCGGCTGGTTGTCCTTGGACAATGTTCTGCACTACAGGGGCAAGTTGGCTTGTAGCCGTTTGGGCTTGACCAACTTGTTCAGCACCCGGAAGCGGTGAATGAGCGAATTTCACACCGGGTGTCGAGGCGCTCGGAGGCGGTTCCCTACATCGCCTCCTCCATCCCGTTTTCCGGGTGGGGGCCAATATCGCTGGAGGAAGAGCTCCCTCCTACCGATAGCTCGTCCAACTCCCGTGGGAGTTCAGCTTCTTCGGTGTCAACCAATAGGGTGCGTAGCAAATCCCTTTCGTTCTGGTCGTATGGTTCGCGCGCCTGCGCGGCCTTGATGCTATCGCGGACCTCCTGGGGGAGTAAGCGGCATTGGGTCATGACATGACCCACCTTGCGGCATACGAGGCAACGTGGCGGCGTGCGTGCGCTGGTGTACACTCGCGAGTGTGGGGTCTTAGGGTATTCCCGTCGCTGACCCAAGGGTCTTCCACGGTCCCTGTCTCGTCGACCACCATCGGAGCCATTGAAGTCCAACTGGCGTTGAGTGGGGGTGTGGGCGGTTGCGCCAGCCTCTACCCCTCCTTCAGAAACTCCTATGGGAGTCGTATCGACTGAATCCAGAGGCGGGGTATTTTCCCCGCCGAAGGCCACGGCCAACACGGCGTTATTGCCTTGTTCGCTCGCGAGCGTTCCTTCGTCTACGGATATCGTATTCACCCTACGCGTGGTGACCCGTTTCTGCGTAGGTATCGGGGGATTAGTGCGCAGGCGGGAGTGTTGGCGCTGCGTTTCACGAGCAGTATCGCCAAGGCTCTGCGCGCGCATACGAACGTCCTGAAACGTCATACGGGGGTTTTGGACACATCATCCGCGCACAACGTGTTGTGAATATGATAATAATCCATCGATGTAAATCGCCATGAGGGCGAGCGCTCGAGGAATGCGTCACCGCACCTCAGGGCTTCCCTTCGGAGGAGGGGGCGAACTGGTCTTCAGTCTCTGCTACGCCTTGGCGCATTTGCGTGACTTGACGGTACGCGTGCTGGAGTACCGACTCCTTCGCGTACGCGAGTAACAGCCAGTTGACGGCTTCCGGATAGGAATTGATGATGTCAATTCCCGGACGTGCGTCGGCAAAACCCGTGCCTCGGCCGACGTAAGAGAGCATCGTTTCACGAGCCTCCCCAGCCATGAAATATTTCATGAGCGGGAGGGCTGCTCCTTCGGCCACGCCGGTTTCATCACACGCAAACTTGAAGTTCTTCAAGAACGCCAGAACGGCGATTGGGTCTTCACCAGTGAAGAGCGGTACGGTCATGACATGCCTGAGCTGTCTTGCCGTCCGGGACAGCCGCTGGGCGACTTCATCGTCGTAGCGGTTGTCTTGGTTCCGCAACCTATATGTGCGGTAAGATAGGGCTTTCGTGAAGCGCTCGTTAAGCGGCCTGATTTCGACAAGGCCGGGGTAAGACGAGTCTGGTGACTCTTCCGCCCGGGGGCGTTCTTGGTGTGGGGCTTGAGCGCATGATTCACGCATGAGGTCCACCCAGCGACGGGCTTCTTCATGTTCCCTATTTTCCCTGCGGGGGTCATGGTTCGGTGGGTCTCCACCGATCGGTTCCATTCGAACCGGTCGAGCGGCGTCATCGTTCCGGCCCGCTCTGCTGCGAGGAGAGAGCGGACTTAACGGCGCCTCGGCGTCCTGCATTTCTGTCACGGCGTCCCGGACGAGATGCGGAATTTCGAGCCTTAGGGCCGTCTTGAGTCGCGTGTAAACGCGTTCGGTCACGACCGACTCCAATTGTCTGGTCACGATGGGAACGATTTCGGAGATCAGCGAGGCGCGCATATCGTCATAAGCTGCCTGCGGGTGAATGGCGCGGTCGATACGCACCTCCTCGCGAGCGATTTCACGGGCTACCTCCCGTGCGATAGCCCGGATCTCCTGCGGGGCAACTGCCGTGGCAGGCGGCTGCTTCAAAGCCGCACTGGCAGGGGCAGTGGCCGTGCTTGGCATCCGTGGGGGCCTGTCCGAAAACAGTCCTGTGGATGGCAATGTGGTCAAGCCGAGGCTGGGAAGCGGGTCAATATGGATAGAGGGCTCGCGAAGCACTCTCTTCCCCTCGCTTCTGCTGTTCGCTGCAGCAGGCGTCGGCTCTTGAGCCACCGATAATTCATCACCTCTAGGGGTAGGCGCCACTACAGGAAGTGTAAGTGGCCTAGCGCCCATCCCTGAGTCCACGCTTGACAGCGAGTGGACATTTTCCGCCGGGGGCGGCGACTTTGGAGGTGTCGCCGCTGAAACTGCCGAGGCAGTCTTCTTTCGCGCGTTTGCGCGAGTTCGGGGAGGGGAGCTTCGCGGCACGCTGGCTGCCCTCCCTTTTCTACGACTGGTAGTCGTAGTGGCCGAGGATTTTCGCTCCTTGGCTAGTGAGCTGGCCGTCGGCTCATCGATGCCGGGGCCATTCTGTTCGCTCACCGAAAATATAAATAATTTGGTTGAGATTATGCTCCTCCGAGCTACGGTGTTTAACGTCTGTCGACGGTTACCTCACACGAATCTTCGTCGATTTACAGGGCCTGCAGCTCCGGGCGTACCCGTTCTGACTTTCTTCGTACCTCGCGTACGGTATACTTTCCTTTCCTTTGTTACTTTCCTAGTTTTTGACGCTGACAAAGCGGTGTACAATGCTCACCAGCGGAGATGTTTTAGCAACCTAGGTTGATCAACAGCGTCCCGAACGCTTCTAGGTCGAGAGACCAAATGTAGGACCTTAGCCCTTGTAGATGGATTATACCTCCGAGGAGGATTAGAGGATAGGGATAAGGCTTCGAACTCACGAGTGAGAGCGCCGATTCCACGAGGTTGACGCCTCGTGCGATCCTAGTAGCCCGAGGCTGTGTCGGGTGGATCGATCCCTCGGAGCCCGGACACCTGTCTCCCAACCCGGTAGCGGGTGGTAGAGCGGGGTCCGGGAGGGCTGGATCTAACCTGCCGGAGGGATCTATCGGCCGTGGCCGTCCTCAACCCACTCAAGGGTTAACTAGGCACTTAGCGCGATGGATCCCCGCGGGGATTGTGGTCGCCTCCACGCGTGGTTTTCACACGACGTATTCCGCAACTGTGATACCACTGACGGCAGCGGTCGGGACCGTTTGAAAAGCCTGCGGGCGTTGGCTTCGGTTGACCGGCTGGGGGTGCCAACCGACAGCACTCCCAGTCGGCAGCCTTGTCCCGGTGGGCGGAAGGCCCCTCCCGGTCGCCTAGCGGCGTTAAAAGAAGCGGGAAGGTTCTCCACTACCGTGGAGACGAAATGCCCTAGGGCAACCCACGTGCACTCCCGCCGGAGGAGGCTCGCGGCGGGCAATTGGGGAAATGTGCGAGCGATCCCCAATTGGAGATCGAGACGGAGCAGCGGGTATCCGGTAAGGGAACTGCCGCCGCCGTTTAGTTGTAAGTTAAACGACCACGGTCGAAAGATTTGGAACCGAGACGATCTGCCTTTATTGTAGCTTAGTGGTCAATCCGTTGACCTTAAATGGTCAACGAGACTGCCGGGACCGGACCAGGACCAATGGTCCCGGTCCGGCGTCCAATGGACCTTGTGGGGTGTTTATGCGGCCCAGGGGCCTTACAGAGTAAGCTGCTACGTTGCTACGTGTAAACTAATAGAAACGGCTAGCCGTAACATACACGTGTGTAACTGTAACGGGAGAATCCTCCCACTCGCACACGTGTGTGACTAATCGCGCCTATATCGCTACACGTTGCACGCTCGCCGAAGGGTCCCGCGCAAGCAATGTGGCCCGGTGCCAATGCAAGGCGGCACGCGCCCATTCGCCCTTGGGCGACAATTGCCTTGCCACGTCACTGCGGCCATTGATTCCCCACGCGGCTCTTCGCGGCTGATTCCCTATCGAGCACCCACTCACGCTCTCGAGCGTACCGCTTAAGCGACCCTTCCTGACGCCCATTCCAGACGCCTGGAATTGTCCCCCCCCGCGACCGCTCGCAGCGCGATACGGGACGAGTCCCACACGTATACTACAATCTACACGGTAGTGGACCAGCTTCCCTCTTCTTTTAACGCCGTCAGGCGACCGGGAGTGGCCTTCCGCCCACCGGGACAAGGCTACCGACTGGGAGCTCTGTCGTTTCGGCACTCCCAGCCGGTCAACCGAGCTAACGCCCGTGGGCTTCTCAATAGGTCTCGACCGCAGCCGCCGGCGGTATCACAGTTGCGGAATCCGTCGTGTGGGCAGCCACGCGTGGAGGCGACCACAACTCTCCGCGGGGATCCATCGCGCTAAGTGCCTAGTTAACCCTTGAGTGGGTTGAGGACGGCCACGGCCGATAGATCCCTCCGGCAGGTTAGATCCAGCCCTCCCGGACCCCGCTCTACCACCCGCTACCGGGTTGGGAGACAGGTGTCCGGGCTCCGAGGGATCGATCCACCCGACACAGCCCTCGGGCTACTAGGATCGCACGAGGCGTCAGCGTCGTGGAATCGGCGCTCTCACTCGTGAGTTCGAAGCCTTATCCCTATCCTCTTATCCTCCTCGGAGGTACAATCTATCTACAAGGGCTAAGGTCCTACACACTGCGACGTAATCTCAACGTTATGCCCCTCCCTCTATCCGCCTATGGTGCCTTGTCCCGTAGCGTCAAGGGGGAGTGTCAAGGACCATCAACTGACAATACCGCTACGGCACAACCAAGGACCGTCACACGTGTACACGTGACAGATAGGAATTATATATAAACATAACCTCGAGACACCGACAACGTCTCGGGGTAAGAAGTTCACTTAACACTCTGCCTACCCATATTATTTGTCTCGCCGGCGAGTCTTCTGGTGGCAAAATTGGAACTATTCGTTTAATATTTCAGTTTAAACTACGATGGTAAAAAGTGACCTCATTTAAGGCTACTTGTCCGATAGACACTAGGCGGCAGTGAGCTGCTTTTTATTTGTAGCCGGATGGACGTATGGAATTTCCCAGACGTTCATCCAACCCTAAATTAAAATTCTTGTAGAAACTACTTGTAGAATTTTAAATAAAGAAGTCAATTCCACACCTCAGTCTGCTCATTCAGTTTGAACAGAATCGAATGTTGTCTCACATCATTTGAAATGATTCATTTTGTCCCCCCCTCGTCCCATATGAGCTTCATCTTTTTCTGGTCCATATATCACGGTAATATCGAAGTTCGGACCAGTTCGGGACTTGAAGAATCCCCAGCCATGTAAGTCCAGTGTTCATACGGAAAGGCCCTGATGCACCATGAACTCCTCTTTTAAACTAGGCGCAAACGCGTCGAGATATTTTTTCACATCACACACTTGACCCTCGTCACTGCCGTCCGTACTAAACAACAATTTCACAGCTATGTCCAAACCTACCACATCGTTCGCTTTTTCCGCAATTGATCCGCCGCATACGCGGTTCCCCACTCTTCAACCATCACAACCTAGCACGGAAACCCTATTCATGTGCCCCATCTGCAAAGCCAGTCTCCCTGCTAATATTCCAGATTTCTGCCCACATTGCTCCGCATCATTCCTCAAATATGACGGCTACATTGACCTCACAACTGAACAGCCTTCCAGTGCGATTTCTTTGTTTTTCTCAGCTCTGCTCCGTAACAATTGGAAACAAAACCTATTCAGATTCCCAGCTATATCGCACTGGTACGAGCGTGGATACCGTGATATGTTTTCGCTGCTTGGATTCCCGGGCACCGCAGAAGAGGTTGAGATGGCCATAGATTTCATATCACCAACATCGCAAAGTTCCATTCTAGATTTGAGTTGTGCATCTGGGTTACATGCAAGAAAGTTTGCACAGTCTGGTGCATTTGGAACTGTAATTGCTGCTGACTACTCACATTCCATGCTTGAAGAGTGTGTTGAACTAGCGAGAAGTGATGAACACGCAAATGAATTTGGGGTGTATAGAGCGGATGTGCATGCACTGCCATTTGTGGACGGAGCTTTCGATGCAGTGCATATTGGCGCCGCTCTACATTGCTACCCGAATTTGCGGGTTGCACTTGCAGAGATCTACAGGGTAATAAAACCGGGGGGGAAACTGTTTGCGACGACATTCTTCGATTATATTCATTATCGGTATGGGAAAGGCGTAAGGAAGGACTGTGAGATCTCAAAATGGTGTACGGAGGAATATCAAGTTCCACTGAAAGGAGAATTGGTGAGCGTGGTGATCGGGTACAACTTTTTTATCAAGGAGGATCTGGAAGATGCGCTGAAAGATGCTGGCTTTGATGCAAGCGTTGACCAGATGGAGGGTGTTGCAGTGGTTCGAGCGCGCAAAGGGACAAATTAGAAATGCGTGTGTTGAAAACGGAGCATTTGCAAGATATTGCATTGGCCATGCTGGATATCAACAATGGCCAATGGAAAACCCTATTGCGTGACGCGATACGCAATTTGCATTACCCCGCATTATTCATTCTAAATTGATCAAAATGATAAATTATCATACACCACACCATTTTGTTAATGGAAGCATGCAGAGGGGATGAACGATGTGGCTGGGAGCATGAACACCTTAGGCCAATTATTATCGACTATTTGGACACTCTATTTCTGAACTTGACTAGCCCTTATACGCGCTTCTCCAGTACCGTTATACCCAAGTTCAGGCCATCACAGCGTAGCATGATAGTACTAGAAAAACAAAACATAAATCTCCTATGTATTGAGTAGTGCAATGGACTTGTAGGCATTATATTGTTTGTTAATGAATCACGGGTGCTTTCCCTGATCACACCAACGTTATTTTTCGCAACTTTTCGGGTCTATACCGGATCAGTCGAAAGGTCCAGAACGTCGAGAATGACAGCACTGTGCAAGGTCTGTATCGGTAATTACCATGATTGTATCATGTTGACACAGGGAGTGGAGGTATTTTCTGTTCTGCATTTACTGTGGCGCGCGTGCCGATTGAGACGCTTACGCACACGAGGGTAGGCACAACATGGCTTCGGCTACTGCGGTGACTGCAGTAAAGTAACCTCACAGCGCAGTTGCTCAGGAGCCGAAAATCTGCTTAATTTCATCGCACTCTCATAATCTTAGGTTTTAGTACGACTACCGGTTACGGTGCTCGTTCTTATTCTACGATACAAGTTACGTACGTGGAGCATTCATATACAGGTAGCGGGTAGCCTTTCTAGTAACAACACTAGTTCCCAAGCGCAACATCGAAGCTCTCAAGGAGCGTGAATGCTTGCGAAGATTTAGATTTTTGAAACAAGACATTGCACGAATTGTTAAACGATTGAAGTGGGACAATGAAGAATTTACTACAGTGAGGCGAAGATACACTGCAGATGGGGTTGAAGTGTTTTAATTCTCGCCAGGAGGCTCAATACCGCTTATACTTGGGCAGATCTCGAAGAAGATCCATACTTGATTGAAATCAAAAATCCTCTAAAATGGAGATCCAATATAACTTGTGACATCACCATTCACAAAGAGGGAATCTACCCCAAATTCATTGCCATATCACGGTAAGTGTTGTACGTTTTCACTTGTCAGAACTGATGAACTACTGTATCGTCACAATTTAGTCAGAGAGTTAACACTGTTAGCAGCGAAAATGATGCTTTGGGGCCCCGTTCCGCTACAGCGAAATTGCTGGCCGAGTGTTGATCCCGTCTTCGCCAACAGTCCTCCGTAAAATCGTGTCTCCACATGCCATACGAATCCTCTCAACTGTTGCTGGAGAATCTAGTTCAAACCACTGATCGAGTCCGTTCTCTCGGCGACATGCTGCTATAGCATCTCGAATAGCAAAGAACACAGATGCTGCTAGGAACAGCGGTGGCTCACCAACCCCCTTACTAGAATGTATCGTGTCCTGCTCGTTCCGGGTCTTCAGTATTCGTACTCGAAAGTCTTTCGGAATATCCAGGAATCCTGGTATTTTGTAGGTACTAGGTCCCAAAGTAAACGTCTGCCCCACTTTCACCCACACATGGCTGTTCTTCGACCCTCGCACGACTTCCTCCATGGTGCACCAGCCGAGCCCTTGTATAAACGCTCCTTCAATCTGCCCGACGTCAATGGCAGGATTCAGCGCACGTCCAACGTCCATTACAATGTCCGTTCTCATCACAGTACTCTCTCCTGTCAAAACATCAATCTCGACTTCTGAAACAGCTGCTCCATTCGTATAATACAAGAATGGCCTTCCTCTTGCCCCCGGTCGACTTAGATCAAGGCCATCAATGCATGGCGTCTGGTAGAACCCCGTTGCAGATAACCCTATACGATTGAACCACGCCTTCTGCACAATTTTTTCCCATGTTGCTGAAGGTCCCAGCTCGTCCTTCACCCCTTGCAAATTCTTATTCAATATCTCACATGCCTTCTTCACTGCCATACCGTACAGATCGCTTGATGCAGACGCTGCAGTTGGCGATGCATTCGGTACCTTATCCGTTGCTGTTTCGGATATGAACACCTTTTCCATCGGTACACCTAGTTCTGTAGCTGCAACTTGACACATCTTCGTGTGGAGCCCTTGTCCCATTTCAACACCACCATGAGATATAAGAACAGAGCCATCTCCTTGGTAGATGTGCACGAGGGCTCCTGCCTGATTGAACGTCTTGAATGTGAAACTGATTCCAAACATAGATGGAATCACTGAAATGCCACGCTTACGGAATGGATGACTACTATTAAATTCATCAACTGCTTTTCTTCTGCTCGCAAATGCTGCATCTTCTAGAACTCCATCCCAACATCCCAACAGCGGTGTGACATTGAATTCCATTCCAACTGGGGTTGTACAACCGTTTCCGTTTTTCCCAAACATGTTCAGCTCTCGAACTCTCATTGGTGATTGTTTTGTCTCCCATGCAACTCTCTCAATGACTGTTTCTGCAATCATCATTCCTTGTGGACCACCAAAGCCTCTAAACGCAGTAGAGCTCGGAGAATTTGTGTAGCAAGCTCTGCCAAGAAACCGAACATTTGGAATATCATAGCAGTTCATTCCATGATAAAGAGATCTATCCAAGACAGGTATACTGAGATCAGCTGTGTTGCCCATATTGAGGTACATTCGTAGGTCAAGCGCTGTCACGCGTCCATCAGGCTCATAGGCGACTTTGTATTTCCCAAGGAAAGCGTGACGAGTCCCAGATGTCAACATATCAACATCTCGATCGAGGATGACACGAACTGGACGCCCAGTCTTCTGAGCTGCAACAGCTGTAGCAGCAGAAATGAATATATTCCTTGTTTCCTTCCCACCGAAACCTCCACCCAGTCGCTTCACTTTGCACACTACTTTGTGCATCGGTTCTCCCAGTACGCTAGCAACCGTTATCTGAGTTTTTCCTGGTGCTTGTGTTGATGACAGGATAGTCATTTCCCCGTTTTCCTCCGGAATGGCAATGGTTCCTTGAGGTTCCAGATACCAGTGTTCCTGTGCACCTATCCGAACTTCCCCTTCTACTACCTGTCTGTTTCCCCCTGTGTCATTTAGTGCTTGATCAACATCACCTTTCTCTATCGAATGAACAGGTTCATTTCGTGCATACGATTCTGCAGCTATTGCATCTTCTATTGTCACCACCGCCGGCAACACATTGTACTCCACTCGGACAGCTCTTGCTGCGTTCCTTGCCTCCTCCAACGTATCAGCGGTCACTAGTGCTATAACTTGGCCCAGTGTCGTCACTTTGTCTTCTGCAAAACATTCTTCATCAGCGTAGATCGGCCCTATCGCGTTACTTCCTCGCACATCCTCGTATTTCACTATGCTGTGAACTCCTGGCATCATCTTCGCCTCTGCGTCGTCCACCGAAATAAGTTCTGCGTGCGCCTCAGTACTGAGAACTAGCACTCCCTGTAGTTCTCCGTCAATTTTCGCAATATCATCCAGATACTTTGCTTCTCCGCATACTTGGATATCAGCGGAACAATGTTTCAAAGGTTTTCCCATAACATTCATTGTCCCACTTGCTTCCACATCTGGCCATATCTGAACCCCTTTGTAGTTCTCACGATTTGTTGACTCCATTAGCCTCAACTCCTCCACATCCAGTTCTATACCCAGCTGGGAGAATGCCGATGGAAAACCAGTGTTTTCCAGTTTACTCAATTCCTCGTCAACTTGCATGGCTGCATCAACAAACGCCTTGAACAGGAATGCACCCACAAGTGACACACGGAAATGTGCCATTCCTCCGGGTACATCGGCCCCGAGCTTCAACGACTTGCCAATCACATCCAGGCCTTCATGTAATGTTTCTTCACTGAATCTTTTGCATCGGAGAGCTTTTTCAACATCTATTGCCCTAATGGATCTGGCTGCTAGCCCACCAAGCGCGATTGCTACTTCAGCAATTGTCCATTCTGCGGAACTTGGTTCTTTTGTCGAGTGATGCTCAGTAACAGTTTTGTATTCAAGGTGAATACGAATCCCAGATGACACAATCGCAATATCGTCTTCTCGCCGCCTCGACACTTTGAAGGCGTGCGCTGTGTCATAGGGTGATTTATTCCACGGCACAAAAATTCGTATCAGAATCTCTGACATTGTCATGTCAATCTTTCGATAAGAGATGAAGAAATCGGATGCGGACACTATGCGCTCTTTTCTCGTTTCGCAATCCAAAAGTGTAAATGACGCCCCTATAGCCATCCAGACAGGATTGATGTCAGATATCGGAGATGCAGTGATAATGTTTCCTCCCACAGCAGCAACGTTCCGAATCTGTTTGCCTGCAAACCAGCGCAACTGGGATTTTACAGCTTTGAGTGAACGAGTTTGATACATCTTTGAATCTGTGCCATTGCGGCTGCGTTCTCGTTGGGATATAATATTCGTAATGAAGGCATTGAGCTGAGACCATGTTACCGAGGGCCCAATGTGTACCCCGCATTCCGTTTCATGCACACACGATAGTTCCGGTACATGAGTTGCGCACAAATACACCGGAACATCGAGTGCTTTGAACTTGGTCTCTATGCCAAGCTCAGTGTTTCCCACCACGATACGTGCGTTTGGAAATTGTTGTTTGGCACGAATCATACCATCAAGTGTGATAGGACGAAGCCATCTGCCGTTACAAATGTCAAGCTCTGGTGGTTCATAACCAATGAGCTCTGGTGGAAAAACGTATTCTCGGTCCAACCCAACAGCGCCATTCATTCCATCGCTCTTCTCAGTATCTTCCTTATTGGGAACACTGAGACTTTCTGATCTGCGCGCGTTGCCAGTCACCTTACAGCACTCATTTCCCATAGCACATCCATTCACTGCAACTTGTGCATCATCAACCAGTGTCTGAAAGGCATCTAAAATAGGACGATACCCCGTGCAACGACACAAGTTTCCATCAAAGTTATGTTGCACGTCTGTTGCGTTTAGCTTTGGGCCATTGGTAGTGGCGTGCTCTCGCAACAATGCAAACATACTCATGACAATGCCTGGGGTGCAAAATCCGCATTGACTGCCGAATTTCTCAGCAAGAACGCGTTGGACAGGCGCTAGACCGCCGGCGCGGTCACCCACAGCCTCGATTGTCGTGACAGCCACGCCATCGCATGCGGCGAGCGGCAGAAGACATGCGTTGACAGCACGATGAGAGATACGGGAGATTGATTTATCATAGTACGAGAGAAGAACTGTACAGGCGCCACAGCCGCCTTCACCACATCCCAGCTTTGTCCCGGTGAGATGTTCGGATTGACGGAGATGGGTAAGGAGGGATACCAGGGCGGGTTTTCCTGATATTTGGCGACGATTCCCGTTGATGTAGAGGAGAATGTTGTTAGAAGAAGGCATTGCGACGCAGTGGTATAGCAAAGGAAGATGTGAGGCTGGTTGGCTACAGGGCAGGTTGTCTTGCAATGTGTCGAATCTAAACTTCTACGTGTAGCTTAGAAGCCCGTATGATTGCGAAATGGACAATCGGATGCAGGCTCGAGAGCTTGCCAGATTTCAGATGTACGCGCGAATGTAAAGCAAAATCTAAAAAATATGTATTAAATAAATTACCAAGACTCCCACCCAGGGACTAGCTCATCGCCCTGACTTAGACTCTCTTGTTTGGATCGAGCTGCCCAAATATTCAATGCCCATCACATGGATTCAATCTTGCAAACCGTACAAACTGCGCAAAACAAAGCTCCACATGTAGACCGCCCCTTCATCCTCCTTACCTGGGCACAATCCCTAGACGGTATGCTTGCCTCTGCACCAGACACACGCACGCTAATCTCCGGACCACGCTCCATGCAACTGACGCATGCGCTACGCGCCATGCATGACGCCATACTCGTCGGAATAAACACTGTGCTTTCGGACGATCCACGTCTATCATCTCGCATGAATGAAGATACAGCCTCTATTCTATCGCGAGTGGCTCCCGAACGTGGCGCGAGCAATCCAACGCCTGTTGTACTTGATTCTCGCCTGCGCACACCGCTTACTGCCCGCCTTTTCGAAACCGAGAGGCCGCATAAGCCCATTATTTTCACTTCCGATCAAAATGGGAAAACGTGCCCCAATTCCATCGCCCTAAGGGCACACGCGATGATTTTAGGAGTAGAAACAAACGATGCTCTTGTGGTGCAGTCTGCCGAAAGATTGGCGCTGTTGCTAAAGAAACTTTTACAACTTGGAGTAACATCGATTATGGTGGAAGGCGGCGCATCAGTTCTTTCGTCATTTTTGGATGCTGGCTTATACGATATGATTATAACAACTGTTTCACCCAACTTATTTGGTCAGGGCGTTCACCTCTGTGCAAACAGCCCAGCTCGTTCTTTTGCGCTCAGGTATATTAACAATCCTACATGGGTGCAGCTTGGTGATGATGCCGTTGTCGTTGGATATCGGTAATTGATACCGCATATTTGTATGCGAAGACTAAAGCTTTTAAAATGTACAAAACTGGAAGCAATGCCACCTTGAGCACTGCAAAATATGCTACTCAAGATGAAATCCCTCCAATGTATACTAGCTGTGGTGCCGCATGCTGTGGTTCCTCCACAACACTCGTGTCCTCTGATAAGGGCAGCTGATGATATGCGTCTGTCGCATTGGATAAAGCGGCCGCCCTGTCGCGCTGAAGGTGAGAAGCGCAAAACATGAAGAAAAAACCACCAACGAAGCTTGTAGTCACACTAATGTACAACGCTTGCTGCAGCGATACAGCTCTTGACAGACCCTTGCCGTTTGCATACAGTCTATCTGCTGCAATACCAATAGCAATCGGCGAGATCGAGTCGCCGAGAATGTGAGAAACTGTCAATGCCATTCCATTAGCAGTATTCCTCTGAGAGGGAGGCACCACGCTAAGTTGAATTGCCGTCAATAGCGGCCATGTCACACTAACGAGTATCTCTCCAATGAATATTAATACCCATGTCATGATGTAATCCGTTGGCGCAAAGTAGATTGCCAAAAACACAAACGGCGTTGCGACAAGCAGACAAATACCACTGACCACTGCATCACCAGCGGCGCCTTTCTTCAAGTAAGCCTTAGAGAGCATCGGTCCCAGTACGCAACCACCAACGCCAGCAACGATTGTGATCGTACCAAACGTCCTTGTAATCATTGCTTCACAAGTAGCATTATTTTCTGTACAGTTGACGCGCTGCAAGAGCGCGGGAGCCCATTGTGCGAGTGCACCTGCGGTAAATGTCATGCCTACTGCACCAAGTGTACTCCAGAAGAACGACTTTACGCGCCAGATCTCCTCTACATCAGTTTGGAAACCATCAAGTCCTGACGCACGTGTCGATCTCTTAGTTTCATTTGTAGTCACTACCGTCACACCATCTGCGTCTCCGCGGGAAGGTTCCTGAACCCAAACGAACAAGATAAGTGCCAATAAGAGACCCACAAATGGCGTAAAACGAAATGCCCAGCGCCAATCTAGAATGCGAGCAACTTCACCGGCATAGATGTAGCCCATCGCGGAGCCGAGAGGTATTGAGCTACTGTAGAGACCCAGGACGCGTGTTCGTTCAACCCCTTCATAGAGGTCGGCGATGATTGTTGGCGCGAGTACGGAGTAGGAAGCCTCGCCAACACCAACAAATGCGCGGAAAATTAAGAATTGCCAGTAATATTGGGCAAATGATGCGAAGAGACACGAGACACTCCACCCTACTATGCCGCAAAAAAGAAGCGGGATTCTCGGCGTTCGATCACCAAAGTAACCGAAAACAGGTGATAACATCATGTACGTGATGATGAAGACACTAGTGACAAGCCCACCTTCTGTATCTGTAAGGCCGAAGCCGCCGCTTTGTGGAGAGGCTTGCAGGTCATTGAGGATTCCAGCGACACTCCATCTATCTGAAAATCGGATTCAATGTTAGTAATGAATGGAATTCTAGGAATGGAAACCGATGGGTCAAGCTTACCAATATAGTTTATCAGACTCAATGAAAACAACAAAGCGACGACTTGACCCTTACTAAGAGCCATTCGTTCCGAGGCAAAAGCAAAGTCGAAGACGACGACGGAAGTTAACCGATTGGTGGTGGCATAATAATGATCGAGCGGCGATGTAGTGATGTGTTCGCGAAAACAGGGATGAGTGTGTACGAGCACAACGTAGGCAAGGGAACCGGGCAGCGGCTGACAAGATCACGTAACGAACGCATCGCTTTCAGTCGAAATTTACACTGTTGCCGTCAGCGGTGCACTGTAAGAAGCCCAGAAAAATTTATGCAAGAAAGAATCCCCTCGTTAGCCGATGAAAAGGCGACACGTGTACGGGAGCTCTCGCACGGTGTAAAGGTGGCCAGCGCAATTACCATAAAATCAATCTCTATTGATTCCCCGGGCCGGGGACCTTTAATGTACGCTCCCGTGACGCTGGTCCCATCTGAACGTTGACAAGTCCCGGGTACCCCGTTCGAGGGCCACACACCTCGGCAACGCTGCCAGCGAATCCAACGCGACGCTGCATCGGATGCTTTTCCCTCGATATGCCCTAAAATTTTTGCTTTTCGCTCGTCGTGCCCTCGACAGCCACCTTTTTCTATTTAATACTAAGAGCATCCAACTGTTCTATACTTCCGATTTTCCGAATAGCTCATTTCTTCAAAGACTATGGACGACCTCTTCGAATTCGAGCCCGTAGCTGAAGCTGCCCCAGAGCTCGTCCTGGGAAAGAAAAAGAAGAAAAAGAAGAAGAAGGATACCGCGGCCGAAAGTGCACCACCTAAAGAACAATCACCCGAACCAGAGATCGACAGTTCATCATTTGCTTTTGCTGCACTGGACATTCACGATGACCAAGATGCCCAACCCGCTGAAGTCAATGAAGCTTTGGAAGACAGCCTTGCTCCCCCTGTTCTTTCAAAGAAGAAGAAGAAGAAGAAAAAGGAACTCGTTTTGGATGACTTGGATAATCTTGATGAGCCTCCACTCCCAGATTCTTCTCCAGACCCACCACAACCTGAAAAAGAAGAGCTCAAACGCCCTATGACAGCTGCCGAAAAGAAAAAAGCAAAGAAGGAGCGTGAGCGCCTTGCGAAGCTTGAAAGAGCAAAGAAGGAACAAGACGATCTGAATGCAATCCTTGCTGAGCTTGATGCTCCTGCTAATTCAACGTCTGCAGCATCAGCATCAACCCCTGACAACCTTCCTGCAGCAGCCACGATGACAGCAGCCCAAAAGAAGCGCACAAAAAAGCCTGTCCAGAATGCAGATGATTCTGTTGATGCTCTTCTTGCAGAGCTTGATGCACCCGCGTCCGCACCCGCTCCAGAACCCGAACCCGCTGCTGCCGTCCCTGATGCAGGCATAGATGATCTCATGGCAGAATTTGGTGTTGCTGATGCACCGGCTGCCAAGAAGAAAGCAAAGAAGAAAAAGAAGAAGGGCGCTGCGAAAGCTGACGATTCCACAGATGCAACAGACGCTGGCGCCGCTCCTGCTGAAAAGCCCAAACCCAAGAAAAAGGAATCTGCTGCCGTGCGAAAAATGCGAGAACAGCAAGAGCTACAAAGGGCAGAGGAGGAGAGGTTGCGAAAAATTAAAGAGGAAGAGGAAGCTCGCATTGCTGCTGAAGAAAAACGACTCGCTGAAGAAGCCAAAAGGAAAGAGGAAGAAAAATTGCGAAAGAAGGCTGCGCTGAAAGCCAAGAAAGAAAAAAAGAGACAGGAGGGAACTCTTCTATCTAAAGCTGAGAAGGAGAAGCGGAAAAAGGCCGAAGCGTTCCGTAAACAGATGCTAGAACAAGGTCTTGTACCTGCCGCGGCGGAGGGTCCTGCAAACATTGAGAAATCCAAACGTGTCGTGTATGGTAGTAAGAAGAAAGGAAGCCGATCGAAGCCTGCAGAATCAGCTGGGCAGACAGCTGAGGATGCTGGGGCTATTTCATCGGAAAGTTTGAACGAAACAAAGGAATCACCCCAAGAACACGAAACCTCCACGACTGCTGAGCCCGAACCAATACCAGAAATTATTCCGGATGCTTGGGACGAGGTCCCTGAAACTGAAGAGACTGAAGACAAAGTCGGAACAGAGAATGGTCATGATGCAAATGCCGATAACGATTCTAATTCGAAAGATGAGGACGATGACGAAGAAGAAGAGACAGAATCTGACTCATCAGATGATTCGGAGTACGAAGGTATGAGCAAAGCTGAAATCGCTGCCGAGAAGCGGTTGGAAGCCATTCGAAAAGCCCGTAGGAAAGAGTTCACCACGGCTTTAGCCTCTCGCACTGTGGATGAATTACGCTCACCAGTCATTTGTATCCTGGGACATGTCGACACTGGCAAGACAAAGATTCTAGACCGTATTCGAAAAACAAACGTGCAAGATGGCGAAGCAGGTGGAATCACCCAACAGATTGGTGCCACTTATTTCCCTATCGATGCTGTGAAGAAAGAAGCGACGAAATTGGCTGAAGGTGCAAAGCTTCAATACAACGTACCATCTCTCCTTATCATTGATACACCTGGTCACGAGTCGTTCACAAACCTTCGATCGCGTGGTTCCTCACTTTGTGATATTGCTATTCTAGTTATCGACATCATGCACGGTCTTGAGGATCAAACTAGAGAAAGTATTGATCTATTGAAGCTCCGAAAAACTCCGTTTATCGTGGCATTGAACAAGATTGACCGTATCTACGATTGGAATGCGCAGCCCAACAATTGCCCTACTCGAGATTCCTTAGCGAAACAACCGAAGCATGCCCAAGAGGAGTTTGCGCGAAGGGTACGAGAGACGAAACTGGAGCTTGCCGAAGTTGGTTTCAACACTGAATTGTATTGGGAAAACAAAGATGTACGAAAAACTGTTTCACTGGTACCAACGTCTGCAATCACTGGAGAAGGTATTCCGGATTTGCTGATGTTACTACTCGCACTCCCACAGAAGCTGTTGACGGAAAGGTTGATGTTCAACCCAGTACTTGAGGCGACTGTACTGGAAGTCAAAGTAATCGAAGGGTTGGGAACTACGATTGACATCATTCTAACCGGTGGAACAATTTATGAAGGAGACACACTAGTCGTTGTCGGCCTTGATGGTCCCATTGTGACTACAATTCGCGCTTTACTGACACCGCATCCAATGAAGGAGATGAGGGTGAAAGGTCAGTATTTGCATCACAAGCAAATCAAAGCCGCACAAGGTGTTAAGGTGTCTGCAGATGGACTAGAAAAGGCAGTTGCTGGAACTCAGATCATGGTTGTCAAGGATCCAAACAATGAGGATGAAATGCGGTATGCACGGGAGGAAGTTGTGAAAGATTTCCAGACGATTCTGAACGATGTGGACAGGTCTGGCCTTGGCGTGTATGTGCAGGCATCTACGCTAGGATCATTGGAAGCACTTTTGGAGTTTTTGCGGACGTCCAAGATCCCGGTGTCAGGCATTAATATTGGACCAGTGCACAAGAAAGATGTGACGAAAGCTTCGACGATGCTGGAGAAGCGAAAAGAATTCGCTACGATTCTAGCGTTCGATGTGCCCGTCGAGAAAGAAGCTAGCGAGACGGCGACTGATGTTGGTGTGAAAATTTTCACGGCGGACATCATATACCACTTATTTGATCAATTTACAAAGTATATGGAAGATGTTAAGAAACAACGGCGAGAAGAAGTCAATGATGACGTTGTGTTCCCGTCGATTTGCAAAATCCTTCCGCAACATATCTACAATAAGAAAGACCCAATTATTGTGGGAGTGGATGTGATGGAGGGACTGTTGAGGGTTGGGACACCGCTGGTGGTCCGGCATGGTGATGGATGGCTTGATATTGGGCGTGTAACAAGTATTGAGCTAACTAAGAAGCAGGTGATGATTGCTCGGAAAGGGGAGAGTGTAGCAGTGAAGATCCAGGACAAGAACACCGAACACATTATGTATGGAAGGCACTTTGATTTTCAGGATGCAATAGTGAGCAAGATGAGTCGCAATGCAATCGATTTGTTGAAGGAGAACTTTAGAGATGATCTTGGATCGGAAGATTGGCGATTAGTGGTGAAGCTGAAGAAAATGTTTGACATTGTTTAAGCTTTGGCAGGTATGATTGCGTTTGTTGTAGACACGCAAGCAATGAATAAATGAATGGTGAGAAGTGGAACGTCTCAGAGTTGTGAAGGAAGTTTTATACTAAAAATTGGGTTGGACTTTGTGACGACGCGTGTTGAACGCTTGAAGCGAATATTGTCGCTCAATCAGTGGATATGGGTAATGGTATCGCCAATTTGATTGGAAGTGCTATGCGACTTGTAGGGCGTCCTCTGTCGATACGTTGATGCATCCAGGAGCTGAGCGTGGCAGTTGAAAGACCTATTTCGGTATCGAAAAAAACTAATTTTAATTTTTCTTGCTCTGGGAAGAGCCGTAATGCGATAAGTTTACCGCTCTCGACATCTACAAGCACATGACCAGAGTTTCCAACTCGTGTCGTGTGCACCGTTTCAAAGACATGACGCCTATTTGGCGCATATTGCACAGGCTCGCAATATGCGTCGATACGCTCAACTGGGCGTCATTCATTGCATTTCAACAGGATCGCAAGCCAATCATACAGCGGCAATGATCTACTGGACAATCTCATTCAAAATTTAGGAAACATGATTGGTACTTCCAAGCCGCATATACGATCTCGATACGGCGACATGAAATTTCCATTTCGCCTTGCTCAACGCATATGCAAACATGCACTTGTAACAATTTGCGCGGCATCTTTGTTGCCAGCTGCATTGCTCCACTTCATCGCACCTAAATATGCCACAACTACTCGCCATCTCATCGCCTTCCAACTCTCACTACGTTACATCCTCTGCACATGCGACTGCAAACGTTGCATGTGCTCACGCCTGCCTCTCTCTTTTCAGCCGCACAATTTCAACCATGCGTGCAATGGGGCCATCTCCGTTGCTTCCGTCACGCGCTACATTGTCCCCCTAAATCCAACTGGATCGTCCACAAATGACGCAATGGCTGACACTTTGTGAGATATTCTTTCAAACGCCATCGCCGCTTGTAGCCAATGTTTTACTTATTCATATCTCAGGACGGACAGAGCCACCATCAATGCGCCTCGATCTGTGGCTCGATGTTGTTCCGAGCTATCACCGCCGTCGCCCAAATCCTGCCCAATGCACGCATTTTTCGCCATTCCCCAATGCTTATTCCTGCCGCTCCTCATTTCACAGCTTGCACGCTTTTGCATTGCGTAGCTTCCTGGCCCACACACGTGACATTTATACCAGATTACTCATCATTATTACTGCTCACCTTCTCGACTCCAGTAATCTCACTCGTGCCCAATTTTTTTCCTTCTCAGTGTTCCAAACGTGCAACTCGTGTCTCGCTTCTCGCCTCAAAACCCTTGATATATCAGTTGTAATTCTAGTGCATGCTGTCTATCGGGTGCTTCCGCGTCGTCATCATCCTCTGCCGCCCAACCCTAGCAAACCGCGACCACCAGTTCCTTAGCAACGTCCGTTCTTGCCCTATTCGTCCTCACGCTTAGACTACCTTTAGGAAAGACGGAGGGACCAAACTTTTCTCGCTCTCGTCGCGTCGTGTGCCAGACAGAAGGAGGTCTGGCTCTGCAAGTCGACGTCGGCCATTTCTACGACTGTATTGCCTACACAAGAGTCAAAAGAAGACATCAGTCACAACTTCGAAATGACGTTTGAAGCAGGCTCTTCCCTCTTGAATATTAATGCCGTCACTGCCCGTCTCATTGACCGTGGTCGCCACTTCCATCTAGTAGAGTCCGTCCCCAATTCTTATACATCCGTTCCAGCCACAGACTCCATACCAGTCCCCGGCCCCCCCAACCCCGCCAGTCCTCCCCGTCAAGATGCCGCTGTGGCTTTCGTGCTTCGCCCACCTACCATTCCAAAGGAGGACTGCGGCCCAATCAACGAGGCTGTTCATCTCGAGTGGTTGAAGGGACGTGGAGCAGCATGGATTTCTGGCTCCCCAGAAGTACAATACTCCAAGGAGCAGGGTTCTTTTCGTATTCGAGTCACAGATACTGCCTCACCATACCAAGATGTTATGATAACTGAATCGGGTCTTGCTGCGGCTCTGGACACACTTGAAGATGCCGCTCTGGATGAATGCGTATCTCGTCATTTAACCGAAGGCGGCGATGACCGTCTCCACTTGACCTTGGAGGGTGTAAACAAATACTATTGTCCACCGCGTCCGCTTGCCGACGATGTGGTTATTCGTGGAAGTTGTACATGCTCATCCCCCTCACCAGACGGTTTCGAGGCTGCTCGCCAGTTGCTGCGCAGGCTTTGGCGCGGTCGTGTTACTTTCTCGAACAGCATGAAGAGTGTCCGGCAGCGTGTGTCAAGCGCATTGCGAATCTCGGTACCACACGAAGTTGTTTTACACCCGTCTGGGTCAGATGCTGAGCTCATTCCTCTTGCGGTTGCCGCGGCCCGCGCTGGACAATTGGGATGCTGCAACATCGTAAATATTATTGTTGCGGCAGGAGAGGTTGGATCCGGATCTGCCCCTGCTGCCGGTGGGCGCCATTTCAGCGAATATACTCCATGCGGTGGCCTTGTCAACAACGGTGAAGTAGTAACTGACTTCCCGTCGACCACAACTGTTGTTGAACTGAAACCAAGACACCCCGATGGAAGACTCAACGAAGACTTTGATGGACTAGTACTGAGTGTGATTGAAGAACAGGAACGAACTGGCGCGAAGCCGTATTTTGTTGTGCACGCAGTAGATGGCTCCAAGACAGGGCTGCGCTTACCAAGTCAATCTCTTCTAACAGCGTTGATGGAGAAGCTCGGCGAGAGGCTGTTGATAGTGATGGACGCTTGCCAGTGCAGGTCAGAAGCGGAAGAACTGAATTGGTTCCTTGAGCGCAATGCAGTTGTGCTGGTAACGGCGAGCAAGTTCTTTTCGGCACCAGGATTCTGCGGAGCAGTGCTGGTGCCTATGAAGTACGTGAACGTTCTTGCGGATGGTCCAGCTCCTATAGGTTTGAGTGACTACCTTACCAAGCACGAAGTTCCACCCTCTATCAACGCATTGCATAAGAGCCTACCGGCCGGGCCAGTGAACATAGGGTTACTGCTGCGTTGGGAATGCGGAATCATCGAAATGGAAATGTTTGATACACTAGGCGATAAAGTGAGGGTCGCTATGAGGGATTGGGTGTACGGGGTACGACAGCTCGTGTGCAAGAGACGACCAATCCTCGATCTGATCGACATGGAATGTTCTGAGTGCGAAGGCGACGAGACCCGTGCAGGCGGTGTGAACTCAGTTGTAAGCATAAAGTTTCTAAAGAAAAGTGGACAAGGGCATTTGGATCCATCGACATTGCGAAAGATGCACAAACTGCTTACGATCGATGCATCGAAACTTCTTCCAGCGCAAGCAACCGATGCGGAGCGGAAGATAGTTGAGCTGCGTTGTATGGTGGGGCAACCTGTGAAATTAGGTGAGTACGGAGTGTTACGTTTGGCAATTGGAGCACCGATGGCACGCAAGGTTGCACAGCCAGGGCAAATGGAAATGGCGCTGCAGGAAGATTCAAAAATTCTGGATAAGATGGAGGTCCTCAGGAAGTACTGCGAGGAAATGCAGTTACGGAAATAAGAATTGAAAAGTTAGAGACATGAAGTAGGACTTCAAAATTGCTATAGTAACCGTACACCTCTTGAGGACTTTTGATGGCGGATAAAACGACAATGTTGATTAGCTGCGAGATGATCACGATGATAGGAGGAAGCGAAGTTCGATAGCGGCCGTTAAGCGCGCTAGGGAAGCAGGAGGGAAACATGCGATAACGTGCAATGGCGTGCTGGAAGCAAGTGACCGAGGGGGTTTCGTTGCAGAGAGAGTCGTAGGGAACACGAAGGGAAGGGTGGGGAGCAGTTAGCAGCGAGACGTGTTACGAGGTTTAATGGGCGAATGAGCGGTTATGAAGCAATGAGTGAGAGATGTCCTGCAGGGCCAGTAATGCGTGGCACAAGCGATGAACAGCCATACAGCTACCAGCTCATGCAAATACACAGCGAATGAAACGTTTAGAAAATAATATGTAACCATCAATCACGCGCCAAGTATCCCATAACGGATGGAACGACACCCAAAATCACCGCGAGCCGTTATGTTTCATTAATCATTCGTTTTTTGGGCCAGTAGTGGCCCTGCTATCAGGTAGTACGGCTCGCTTGCTCTTCACTTGAACGAATCTGATTTCAGCTAGAGATCCCGACTTGAATTGAAATTATTCTCAGCGCTTTTCATTCGTAACGGTGCGGCTGTGGAAGAGTTGTTTTTAGACCGTGCCAGTGGCACAGCGACGCCTCCATCCCTTCTTATGTCCTCACCGATTCCACCTTGTCAGACATTCCCGTCCCCATCCGTTGCTCCCACTCCCGATCTCTTCGCGCTCCCCCAATTCCCATCTGCTTGCACCCATTGGTTCTCACTCAACACTAACTCTGCTAACACTGGAATGACTTCTACGCCCCTCGTTCTCTTGGCGGCATTGCTCCTTGGCCTTCTAACTTTCCCGTGCGACGTTCATTCACATGCTCTTCCACATCGCTTCGGGCTCAAAGCGCGCGATACCGGCGTCTCGCTGTCGCAACAACTGAAGCGCACTGCGCCCGACCCCCAGCTGCTCCATGCGGACCATCCAACCCCGCGGCAAATACCATCCCGTCCCAGCTTTGAATCCAGACGCGCATTGGATGATGAAGACACGGATACCACAACAGAAAAGGATGATCTTTTCGACGATCCTTTCCCCACTTCGGAGGAACTTCTGCCATCGACTAACCCTGATTCTGACTTCAACATTCCTGCGCCCTCGACTGAGTTTTTCCCTTCAGCTGATACTAACCACTTTGAAGGAGTCGATGGTCGTCAGGACGATCAACTGGTGGTTCTTCCTGTTCTGGAAGAACCAGCGGGTGTTGGACCCAAGCCGCCAACCGTGTCAGCCCCAGACGCTCCGCCCGGACCGCCAACTGTGACTGACATGCAGCCCAACCCGTCAAACACACCTACACCCTCGCCGTTCCTTGTGACTGCCATCCCTCCACCGCAGGAGAGTATTGCTCCTTCAACACAGGTACAGACTCCTGATGCCGTGTACTCTCCGTCCGTAGTCATCTTGCCTCCAGCAACACCAACTGGAGTTCAAGATCCTATCGTTGTTGATATGACTTCTTCGCCTTTACCAAGTGTGGACGACGACGCTCCGACCGTACCAACAGTGTCTGAACCTACAGCAACGCCGCCTGTTGCCATCTTGCCTCCTGGAACTGAAACTACACCCTCTCCACCAGCGTCAGTCGATGATGCAGTAGGCCCCGAACCGATACCAACAGCTATCATTGTGGTTGAGACGACACCTACGATACCGGCATCGCCCTCCTCCACTTCTGCGTCGGTACCACAGCCGCCGACTGTGCAAGAGCCCGATCCGATTGAGAGCCCGCCCCTAGTTCTGGAACCCTCACCTGCGCCAACGGCTGAGGTCACTCCCCCTCCTCCAGTGGAAGTTACTCCACCACCTCTACCAGTTGTGGAAACCCCGGCAATTCCATCAGCTCCGACGCAACCAGTTGTGTCCGAAGATGGGGAGATTTGCTTGAATTTTGGGAAGGGGACGGTGCCTATGTTTGGGGTGCCAGACGAGCGGGCCTTCACTGGACAAGTAAGACAATTTTCTGTCCCCCAGTCTGATTTTCCTGACCTTGCTCCACAGTATCTTTCGCATACTTACGGGGATGCCTGGACATATTCCATAGCTGCGGAAACGGGGCTATACCAAGTCATTCTCGGTTTTGCAGAAGTGTTCGATCCAGCCTGTAAATCTTCCAAAGACGCATTCAGGCTGTTCTCTGTCTCGGTCCCGGGACAGAGTGTCACGGTAGATATCATCGCTTCTGTGGGCTGTGGAACCCCCTTGGAAACTTCCTTCGAGAACGTCATTCCGAACAATGGCTTGATTACCTTGACTTTCCAGTCCATTACACAGCAGGCCATACTTTCGTCGTTGTGCTATCGCCAGACCTCTCCTATCGTACCTCCTACTCTGGCCTCTCCTAGTGCCTCTCCATCCCTTGCTGAACAGCTTCCAACAATTGGCCCTACTCCCGATCAAGCGGTCGGGGACCCTGAATCACAACTGCCTCCCGAGACCCCACCGCCATTGACTCCCCCTCCAGGAACAACGCCTCCCCCAGCGTCTTTCGAAGAAATTCCTGCCGGCCCGACAACCGGATACAAATGTGTAAACTTTGGTCCTGATGTTGGAAACGGCTATTTCCCGTTTGACCCCAGTGCAGTGGGTGGAAAACTCAAGGTATACGAAGGAGTCAAGTTTGGTGATTTCCCTACGCTCCCTTCAGCGTACCGCTTTCATGGATTCGGTGATGTCTGGAATTACACTTTAGATGTTTCTACTAGTGAACCCAGACTGTCGCTCTCGGTTTCGCGGAGATTTTCCCGGAAGCATGTAGCTCAGACCCGAATAGCGGTTTCCGCGTATTCTCTGTTACCGTTTCCGGTATAACTCAGGTTGTAGATGTTTTCCAGGCCGCAGGATGTGGTGTCATTCACCAGATTTCATTCGAAAATGTGATACCTAAGGATGGAGTGATTACTATTTCCTTCTTCGCGGTATCGGAGAAGTCGATGATTTCTGTCATTTGCCATGCAGACACGCGGACTACGAAGTCTACCATCGAGGGATCCGAGCCGATTGTGAGCTCAACCGCAACAACAGTAACCAAGAATACTTTCGAAAACATCGGGGCGCTGTCTCAGGATTCAATGGTGTCAGGGATAGACAATGGATCGAAAGGGGATGGTTCTTGCTTCCAGTTCAGTCCGAAGAATATTCCAGGATACACATCTGCTCTAGTCGACTCTGGTCCTGATCCACCAGTCAAGCTTTATACCGGTCCGTTCCTCCCAATTAAGGGCACTCCTCTCAACAAGGTTTACTCCTCTCATATCTATGGGACTGGTTTCATGTTGACGTTCAACACTGTTGCCAATTTCTCGAGGTCCTTCGTGTTAGGATTTGCGGAAGTATACAAGCCTGCTTGCAAGAACAACTTCAGAGTATTCACTGTACATGCAGGTTCTACTGTTCAATCAGTTGACGTCCACAAGCAAGTTGGTTGTCAGACGTTGCTTGAGTTGACCTTGGAAAATGTTCCTCCTAGTGAAGATGGATCCATCAACTTAATCTTTTCTGCAACGAAGAATGCGGCAATGCTTTCTTCGGTGTGTGTATTCGATGGTTTTGGAGAGGACGAATTGGCTCATTCCCCGGGAATGACAACGATGTCTATCTCTCCGATACCACCACCGGGTATGGTCTCAGACCCTGAAAATGACAACTTGAACGGTGCGCCAGAGGCGGTAATCAAGCCTCTGAAGCCGATTACAGCCAAGGAAACACCCTCTAAATCTGGAGGTAAGCCGAACCAAGTCCAGGATGAAGTTGATGATGATGGGATTTTGCCTTCCCCTACACCTGTTTCCGTATGGGCAATTGAGCCGACTTACACTCCTGAAGTTACGGGTAGCAAGGATCCGGATGAAACCAGCGGTACTGAAGAGGTTGGAGGAACTGTTTTTGTGGGAGACCCCTTCCAAACCAAAATTCCTGACCCGAGTGGATCTCCATTGCCCAAGGAAAATGGAGTCATTATATCCTTACCAGAATCCCCCTCCCCTTCCCATGTAGCGATACATGGTGACGGGGACGATAGCACCCTGTTGGATGTAATTGGCGTATCCCCAGAGCCTAGTGTTGGTGCGGTTCCGGATGTACAGGGCACGCATGGTTCCGATCCTCTCCTCGACGAGACCCATGACAGCTTGATGCCCACATTGACCCCGGTTGTCACAGCTGTCCTCCCGCAGCCTGCAAATCCCACTGCTATTATACCGGTCTCTACGGCGACACCATCAAACTTGGTTCCCGAAGGCAACATCGAAGTTGTAAGCCCGTATGAGCCGGTCGCATCCCCTGAGCCGGCAGCCGGGGTAATGCCGCTTTTCGAGGAAGAACTTGAGGCATCTGATCTCACACCCCCTCCAGCAGAAATAACCTCCAGCGAAGGTGAATTGGTGGGTTCATCTCCAACAGCAATTCTACCAGCAGATTCTGGATCTCTCTCGGAATCACCGGTCTTTCCATCTCCAAATGTCGATGAAGTCCCGATTGTAACTGCAGTTCCGCCTGGTGAAGATGACCCGGATCCCAGTTCAACAGGAGGTGGGGGTCCTACTAGCGACAAGGATTCTATGCCAGTTGTATCCCTGAACCCTGATCCCGAAGAACCAACAGCGAAAGCTCCAGGAGACACAGAAGTTGTCGTTACTGTTGTGATCAGTGGTGACCAGACGACTGTGGACACGAGTGTAACAGAAGAGGCTGGCGATAGCCCCGGTATTCCAGTGGTTACAGCCCCTGCAGTCGCAATCATGCCTAGTCCTGATACCAGTCCTCAGCAGACAGCATCCAGTGACGTCATTCTTTCTATGACCAATGCTCCAGAGATGGATGAGGATACGGAGGAGGACGGTGATGGAAACCCCGACGACATGTCTCCAGATGCAGTTGAAACTCCAATTATTTCCGTTCCCGTCGTTTCCCCGACCATCACTCCTGATGTTCCGACGGCGTCTGTCATGCCTGTCCCAGACTCACCTGGAAGCCCCGACCTCGAGCTTCAAGACGTCCCGACTACAACTCCAGCATCTGGAGAAACTGAGCCGGTCACCCCGGGTGGTGTAGTGATAGGGTCCCCGAGCCCGGGGGTGGGGGATTCTGCTCCAACTCTACCAATTGTGGAGCCGACAGCGAGCCAATCTCCAACACCCGTTGTCAGCTCTGTAACAGGTGCGACTGATGTCATTGTCATTAATCCGTCGCCCGTCTCTAGCGTAACGGAACAGCCGTCCCCTGTCCCGATTGCTCCTCCTGGAGAAGTTGTCGATGTTCCTGACTCTGATACTGATATTATTGAAGTCCCGCAGACAGGAGAACCCATACCTGATGGAGGTGTAATTGTCGACATCCCAGATGGAGCTGATGCAGGAGATGTGAATGGCGCTGGAGTCGGAGATACTGTCGACGCCGGTTCAAACCTATCTGTGAGCACGAAATCTAATAATCGAGGGTTCTCTATCGGAATGGGCATCCTTGGCGCGCTGCTTGTTTTGCTGTTGTTGATATGTTTGTTCTTCGCCATCTTCAGGAGTGGGGGTGGAACTTATACCTACAGCAGTCAGTACTCTGCTCACAGACCGACAGAATATGACGGAAGTAGTCAGGCACCGTACACAGATGAATTGCTTCCTGAAACAGCCGGCCAGTTTGATTACGGCAATAGGAGAAACTCTGGAAGTGGTGGTGGAACTTTAGATGGGCGTACTCGGTCCAGCTCTTTCGGTTATGGTAGTCAAGGAGGTGGGCCTGGACAGGAGCCCGTGGCTTACGAAGGCAACACTGAACCTGGTCAATACGCCGTGCGTGACAGCGTCACTGAGACCGCGGAAAATCGGTACACCCATTCGAACGCTCCCACTACAGGTGATTACACATTCAATGAAACTTATGCCGAGCCTGTCGCAGAAGGATTTGCCCATGGAGTTCGCAATTCCGGATATGAAGAGTACAATGACACTGACCAGCGAGGTGGTTCTGGTACCTTCGCGTCCGGGCGTATGACTTCATTTAATGAGTACCACCCACCAGGTCGACCAGCATTTCGCGAGTCAGGGTTGGGGGAGAAACATGAGCGCCAAGCTCCAGGATATCAATTGACGCCTCCGGAGAGTCCCACGGTTTTCAGTGATCCTCACGAGCAGCAGAAGAGAAATATACATGGCCAGGGTATTCATCAACAGGGGTACTCTGATATCGATGCAAATCATGTGTCTTCAGGGGTTCAATCTACCGAACCTTCTTTTGCCCCATCAACGCATGAAGAAGCTGTTTCTGAGCGCCCGGGTACTGAGCTTTCCGAATCTTACGTTTACGAAGGCGATGTGACGAATTCTGTTCTACAGCCCACTTCGGACATTGAAAAAGCTAGGGATCGTCGCGGCGTTCAGTCCCAAGTTTCTAATGACGGTCCATGGCCGCAATGGTGGGGGAGAAATCAGAGCGATGTTATCGATCAACATTTCGTTGAGAACGGGAACACAGGCGAACTTGTGCATAACCACGTGGAGCAAGACCTGGGTGACTATGAAGCAAAAGAGAATGCCCCTTACATCAATTCAGATGATTATGGCACTTCCGATCGTCCAAGTTCAGGGTACAAATATGTCGATGAGCAGCATCATTATGGTAATGAGGCTGTCACGTTGGAAGACCGTAACTTGCCAATGACTCTCTCAAACGTCGACTCGCATTGGATTCGGTCTTCGCGAGACTTCAATGGCGAACACGTACAGTTTGAAGGATCAACAGGAGACGACTTCGAGGAGTTGCGAAGGAGAAGGGAACCTTACGTGAAGTCTGTGGCCAGCCGAATCAGTATGAGGGGTCCGATTGACTCCACAAACAGTGAAACGTTCCTAGAGGTACGAAAGGATCTCGCACGTGAACTTGCTGAAGAAGCTGTTGCGTCGTGGCAAGCGAGGGCAATAGATGTTTGAGTCGAGTGCGTATGTGAGATGCGCAATTATCTATTATATCCCCGCAGCGTCCCAATGTACTCCAGGAGTAGTCTTCGTCTAGTCATGACCTGCGAACTGTACAGCTAAATGTTCGGAGCGATTTGAGTATTAAATTTATGGCATAACGGTTCAGTTATCTCCAACACGATGTTCTCCCGCGGATTTGTGGATGATCTTGTTTTACTCCGGCTTGTCGAACAAACACTGAACGTAGTGTGAAAGAGGGTCAGTGCGATGAGAACGTACAAGACAAGGTATAAATGGGACGGCTCGAAGGGAAGGGGGTGAAGTAACTGGGTCAGAAGAGCATCGCTCAACAGCATTGCCATCAACAAGGTATGGATTGGTTTGCCGAGCATGAAGTGCATTTGCAAAAATGAAAGATGAAATGATGTTATTGATCTCCACACAATTCATGTAGATACTAGGAAGCGGTCATGCCACTTGTATTCACATTCTGTTGAGTTTGGTACGATCTACAAGGCATCAAGAAACAGATGTCAGCCTCGTGGAGTGGTGCATACGCCAACTTCAGCGGGTCGCAATATTCTGTCTCCAATGGCATAACCAAGCTTAGTGACATCAATGACGGAACCAGGTTCAGCGCCTTCGACGGGTGCCTCAAACATAGCCTGATACCGATTAGGATCAAATTTATCCCCCACATCACCAAATCTGGTAATACCATGTTGCGAAAAGACCTTCAGCAGCTCGGCCTCTGTTGCCCCAACTCCATCAAAGAGCCCTTTCAGTTGTGGATGCGCGTCGTTGCCGGTAACAACTTCAGCTGGAACAGCATTGAGCGCAAGTCCGAGGTTATCTGCGACTGAGAGAAGTGCCTTTGCGAATGGTACAATTGAGTACTTGCGCGCATTTTCAACATCGCGTCGAGCTATCATTCGCACATTTTCCATCTCAGCAAGAATGCGAAGCGTGCGATCGTTGAGATCAGCAATTTGTGCATTCTTTTCCTCCAATTGCTTGGTCAATTTATCTGTCTCGGAGAGCGGTTCAGCCTCTGTCCCGTGCTCAGCAGTTTCGGGTGTCTGGGAGGGTGGGGGTTGTTGATCTCCATCTGCCTTCTCGGTAGAGAGGAAGCGCCTTCGGATTGAGGCGGTTGCTCTTTGGTTTGGATTGCATGCGGCTAGTATTTGCCGGTAGGTAATGATACCACGCTGCATTTCGATAAAGTGCAAAGGTATTCCAGATAGAGTTGAGCTAAAGAAGACGAACGTGTCGTTCGAGGGCGTTGTTAGCTTTTTGACGAGCAGTGCCGATCAGCCAAACGAGTGTGTGATTGGATGCCGTGGAATAAATTCACCACCGTGAACAGATCGTACAGGTCGTACACGTGGAGTCTAAATATATCGATAAGATGTTGACATCTCTCTGGGAAGCAAGTAGAAATGTTTTGTTCGCCATCGCTGGCAGCGAGTGAAGAGCGGGATATATCATTGTGAATCACTGCCAACTCACTTGCAGAGAACAACCCATCGAATACGATAGGATCCTAGCCGCAATGTCCACAATAACAAACCCCTTTGATCGTCGACGCCCAGCAGGCACATCGGAGCCTTCAAGCACGCACTTTGCTAAGAAAGATGCTTCGCACAGTGCATTTTATGCCGGGCTAGGAAAAGGCATGTTAGCCGCTGTGGATGGAATGAAGCTGTTCCTATTCTCCAAAGAGCTGCACGCCGTCTTTTGGCGACTTCTCACACCAATTCGCAATGGACAAATCGCATATCTGGCTGCTGGTCTTCTCCTCTTCATCCTAATGCGAGACCCCGCTGATGATTTAACCGAACTCTTCTGGACACTATCCCGCTGGGGTCGTATTGTAACCGTAATAACCTCGCTCATTCTCGAGAAGCAATTTCATGCTGATAATCAGATGTTTGTCGCCGCCCTCAAGGTTCGTAATCCGCAATTTGGAGCAGCTGTCGAAGCCAAACAAAAGACGAAGACATCCTTGCGCGCCAAGTTTATCAAATTTAAGCGCGTCGCGAAAATCGGTTTGTTTAAGGCAGCAGGCACCGTCATCAACACGCTTATTCCAAGCGCGAGAATTGTGGCAGTACCCGCTGTCAAATTCGTGTCCATGAGACCGGTACTCGGTGACGGCGTCTCAGCTGCCATCTCAGCTATTCATGTACTCCCTGTGGAAACGCTGGCGTCATCCAAGTTGGATGATGCACTTGTTTCATTTGGTGAGGCTATAATTGATGCCGATGATCTTGGACAGGACATTACGAAGTTTTATATGCACAGAATGGACTCACAGGAGATGCGTGACTACTTTGCATCAAGGTATCGTGGCTATCTCACTGGATGTGGCTTCGTGTATAGTATTCTGAGTTCAATACCTTTTCTAGGCATTCCAATTACTTTAATTGCCGAATGTGGGGCTGCTTGTGTTGTTGCTGATATAGTGCAACGTAACCTCGAAAAGGAACATAGACTTCCTTTGGCCTGTGAAGACGCGATGCGACACACTAAAGATTCATGACGATATAGCAGTCATCAGGAGCCAAGCGAGCTTTGATTGGTACAATCATGCGCGACAACAAAAATTTCTCGCTTCGCTAACTTGTAGTGTACACGTTCTCGGTCTGCATATTATATCCGACTGGCAGCGGAGATCAGACAACATACTAAACCTTGACTTGCGCTTTCTAGCGCCATACATTCACCAATCAACTCGTGTCGTATCATCCATTAAGAGCATGTGTCGAGTGTCCCACCCTGCATCGAGAGCCTGTCTCTCAAACGACTTGATATTCTTCTTCATAAACTTCAATGATTCCTCCAACTTTTCTGCCGTTGGTTGTCCTGATTGCTTATACCGCTTGACAGTGTAGTAAGCTCTGAGCGCATCCATGGGAGTCGCATTCGAACGGAGCAGTACACGAACGGAGTTACCTTTGCCCGTGGTAAATATCAAGAATCGCTCTCCGCGGAATGTGCGAATGGTATCTTTCAATGTTTTCGAGTTGATGGAGGCGTCGGCAACTTTTGCACCAATCCTAACCGAAGGCTCAAATCCACGCCACGGGGGGAGCACAATTTTCTCGGTGTGCGAGACGTCATACGGGCTTGGCAAGGCTTCACCTCTGAGATGACTTTCAATGAGGATGGATGCTCGCTGTTTGTTGAAGAAATTGAATTGAACACATTGTACCGACTTCCAATTGGCAGCGATATGAACTAGTGCAAGCGCAGAATATGCGCCAAGAAGCGCGTAGTAGTTCTGACCGATTCGCGATGACACCAGGATACCTGTACCCAGGCCGATCATTTTCATCGTTACACCTTGTGATTCACCCTTTGTAGCAATATCACCGGTATTCTGCATCCCACTTGCAGCTAGGGAACGATAAACGACATGACGAGTAGCTGTACCTGTCATTAATGACATGCCCCGCAGACAGACAGCAAGTGAGGCCAATGGAAGAAAATAGCTCAAAGGGAATAGTGGTGTAAGAATCTCAATGGCACCACCCACATCTTCTACAATATCTGCCCCAATACGCCAACTCTTAGGGTCATCATCGAACTTTGATCCAAAAACGCTACCGTACAAAATCTTGGCGACATATGAAGCGCCATCTTTGAGAACCCAGCTCGTGGCAGCCGCTCCAGCAGCTACTTTCTTGCCAAGCCCGAGTCCGAATAGCAAAGCTTCCGTACTGGTGAAAAGAACGGTAACCAATTGTTAGTAATATGAACGAACAAAAGTGGAAGTTGAAAGCAATTGGAGAAGCGATTAGAACACACCTTATGACGGACATAATAGCTGAAGCTAAGTTTTGCAATGTACGGTACTTGGTAAACGATATATAATCCGGGGTAGTAGTATCTGGAAATCCCTGGGGCAGATAGACGCGAATGATCCAGGCGTTAATCTTTTCTATAATGCTCCTCGTATCGACTTGTTCTTCTCGTACCAATGTAGAATCCTTCTGTGAGGAGAAAAATGATGTGATGGTATCATCATCTCTCATCTCCAGTAGTAAAGGGGCTGCAACAGCCGATACGACGGGTAGCGGGATTGGAAGCACTGCACCGACAGGCACAACTGAAAGACCTTTAGATCGGAACAGATTAGAACAGAGTGGGACACGTTCAATGCGACAATATACAGTGGAGGCGCCTACAGCAACGGCAGTATTTGCGGCAATATGTGGATCGCCCAGTACAGAAACGACTCTACGACCTGATGAATTTGCAGCAGAAAGAACGGATGGGTCTGATGAATTTGCAGCCAGCCATGCTACCACGGGGGAAGAAGATTTACGGGAACGGGTGTGAGTTTTTGACGGTGGTGGAATGCGATGCGCGGAGATTTTGGGTGAAAAGCGACTAGCAATGCTGATGGGACGGAGGGATAATGGAAGAGAGGACTGAAATGCTGGGAAAGTGTTAAATGGGTGATTCATTACGGCGATTGACAATGACATTGAAATTGAGCGTGAGCGGATAGCAATGAGAGCACGCGGGAAAAACGGATACTGCTGGGAGGAAGATACGCATCGGTCACTTCAAACTTGCGATCTGATCTGCTACAAGCATTGAATCTGAATGAACTTATTTACAGTACGAGCATAACTTGACTTTACACCAAAATTGTGAAATGAAATGTGATCCGCATCAGCGCAACAACTAAAAGCCGCCACATTGTCGGCAACAAGCTCTAGCTTTTACCTACTCAGCCTTTAAAGGTTGGACCTTCTCACTACAATCTTGCACAAGTTACGTTGCTATTCAGTAATCAAGACATCTACATATCTTACCGGCATATTCATATGGACTTGGTTAAAGCAGACTCAAAAAAAGCTGGCACTCGCGGTGGGCGCGCGCAATTTACATGGGAGTCGGTGAATAATGACGAACGCCAATACTACCTCGGCAATTCCGTTGCCAAGCGTTCCAACGCGTCCAACTCTGCTTCACGCCAAGACTTCGATTGGTACAACAAGCCGCCCCCCGCCTCAGCGTCCACATCCGCGCCACAACAACCAGTCGTCGCCAACACAATTGCAGAAAACGCAGTCAATGACTTGCAAGCCGTCCGACGCAAGGAAAAGGCCATGATGGAACAGATGATTGTCGGGCGCTCATTTTCAGATGCTGTTCGCTCCGCGCTCACCGAAAGTGTCGGTAGCGGTGTGGACGACGAAGGCACACGTATTGACGCTGCTGCAGCTGCGGCGCGGCGCGCTGTGCGTCGCAGGGAGAAGCATGAAAAGGCGCAACGAAAAGAGATGCGTCGACGAGTGCGCGAATTGCGACGAGTTCGACGGGCTGAGCGCCATAAAAGACGCGACAAACAGCACAATCCACAGCATGATAGCAGTGAGTCAGAGCGAGAGAGCGTTCGCAGCCGTATGCAGGACGATACCAACCGCAGGAGGCGTCGACGTGGTAGAGATCATGCTACTCGACGCAAGAGGTCTGAATGGTCGTCTACATCCGATTCCGACGACTCGGATGGTCATAGATCTCGTAGACAGCGCTTGCGATGAAAGCGAAGAATTGTCATCTTCCAGCTATGCACATAATGTCCATATGAATAAACGTTGTCTCACACGTAGGTTAGCGTTTTGCTTGTTGGTTAGCAGCCTGCGAAGGCATTGCAGTTCCAGCAGCAGTTGCGAGTACGCCATTCTCGAGTGTTATGAAACGAGGTGCTGGGCCTCGAGATCTTCCAAACCCAAATCGATCAATACCATTGCTGAACATATCTTCATCATCAGCAGAGCGAGGGATTTCAAATCGGGCATGTCCGAACACGCAATCGGGACCGTCCTTACAGAAACCAGCCAAATAGTTAGGGCATGCGACCTTCTTCACGTGTCGATGGCGGCATTTTGGACCGTGACGGCAAAATCCACGAGCATAATACGGGCATTCGTTGCGCTTCTTCTCAGGGTCAACGTGACGATATGGGCACTCGGCGTTGGAACATTCACCGTACTTGGAGAAGAAGAAGCACTCTGGCATGCGGCCGTAGTCTACTGAATGTAGGTAGTCACAAAGATCTTGCTTCTTGCATAAACCTCGGAGGTAATGCTTGCAAACAATGAGACGGTCATTCCTGGCGTGTCTCCACTGACAACGATCGCCTCGAGTACAGCCATTTGCAGAGAAGAAGAATGGACAGAGGTCGGTTGAAGTGCCTTCTGCTGTTTCATCCAATTTACGCACCTTATCGAGGCCATTTTCAACTTCAAACTTGAAAATCTGGTTTCCAAGCGGCGCGATTGAATCAGTCATCGCCATGGTGGGCTGTCTTCAGCAGCAGAGGTACGTCACGCAGAGCCATGTCATCCGCAGTCGTTGAACCCTTCTGCACCATAAATTTATAATCGCCATATCAAAAATTCGAAAGGTTGCGGAGGTTTCCACACTTTTCCAGATGCTCTATTTTTTATTGGATAACTTTTCCCAAATAATGCATAAATCTACTGACACGTGTGCAAATCACTCGTATCAATGAAGAAAGCAGTTGTGCATCATCAAGTCCAGAAAGCGCTGAGATTCATGACGTCAGTTTTTTTCAAAATTTGTACCGCATTCATCCATCTGATGCTTTAAACGGTACATCCAATTCGCTCGAGCGACTGTAGTACAATCACAACCCGATCCTCGCCTCTATCAGATAATCAATTTGCGGTCATGTCTACCAGCGTCCAATGTCTACGGTCAAAACTTGCCTTTTTGCGCCCGCCTTGCATCTCCAACTTGCTGTCCACAGCAAATCTACAGACTCTTTCGATCCGACCAAGATCCATACGCCTGCGAAAAGCTGCACCACACCCCCACCGTTTATCTTTCACTACCTCAGCAACATCTCACACTGCACCAACAGCCCAAGCAACTTTGATCTCTTTCCGTCTTCCATCCATTATGCTCTTTGATAAGGTTCCAGACAAACTTCCCGACTGGTGGGATGACGAAGATGACGATGAGGACGGTTCTGAGAAGATCAACGGAGGCGGGAATGGCGATGGCAATGGCGATGACGATGACGATGACGGAGGCAATGCAGGTGGTGATGGAAATGATAGTGATGATGATCCAAACAATATATTCGGCCTTCTCCTAGCAATGTACTCGCGATCGCTTGTGCGATATCCGATACGAACAAAGGCGTTTTCAACATTGGTTCTCGCCGTGATTGGGGACTATTGTGCTCAGCGAATTGCTCAAAGAGAAAGTGATACGTTTTCACTTGATAGAAGACGATCGATATCTATTGGTATTTGGGCATTTACTTTCATGGGTCCAGTTCTCCATTTTTGGTATGCAACCCTTGACCGAATGTTCGCAGGGAGATATGCTATTGTTTACAAGTTACTGTGTGATCAGCTCATGTTTGCTCCCTTTTTCAATTCTTCGTTCCTTGCCGGTACAGGGGCGTTGGAAGGGAAACCATGGAATGAAGTAGCGCATGCTGTTACATCCAAATTTTGGGCTTCAATGAAGGCGAATTGGATGTTGTGGCCTGCAGCACAGTTTGTCAACTTTTCATTTGTCCCATCTGCTTATCAAGTCTTGTACGTGAATGGTATTGCTTTGATTTGGAATATTATTCTGACTTACATCTCCCATGAATAGTATAAACGAGGCTGGAGACAAGTTTCCTGCCCAAGTTGGACTAAAAACAGGGCACAATATATACTAGACAGTTTACCTAACGGTTATAAATCATGAAAGGAGTTGATCACACGACTTATTTCGAATTTTCAGCAATACAGGACTGGATGGATTAGGCGTCAGTCATTATTCACCAGCTTACGTGCATATCATCTTTGTCTACCCTGTTCGTGTCTGAATGACCAGACCACTTCCATCATCGTCTTCGACTAGGGAGAACCCCTGACATGATGGCGGAGGGGAAACAAAGTGCCTCTGCTATGTCAACTCAAATAGTCACTCTTTCTGGTATTGTTGGCATCATCGCATTCGTGTGCAAATCCGCGTCGGAAGCAGGACTACTATCGCGAGTTGTAAAGGTCCTGTGCCTATCGATTTTCTGCTATGGCATGGTGAATCATTTCACAGACGCCATGAAAGGCTTGTTTTTAAAAGCCGAATTGTACGGAAAGGATCTAAACAAGCGGGGAACACCAACAGGCGAAGAGTTGATCCCGGAATCACTAGGCCTCGTTTCCGCCACCGTCTACATTCTCGTTCTCTGCTTTCTGCATCTAGTCGGCGATCACAACGGCGATTCGGTCATGTACACAGCGGCGATGGCCAGCGTCACCTTCATGACACTACTTGGTTTTGCGGATGATGTGCTAGATTTGAAGTGGCGCTACAAACTGGTACTACCATTGATTGCCAGTATGCCTCTGCTGGTGAATTATAGCGGAAGTACAAGTGTTCTGCTGCCACGTTTTATCAGTCCTTTCGCTGGAAAAGTGGCAAGTTTGTTCGGGGGTGGGTTGATTGGCGGGACATCAGGCAGATTAGTGGATCTCGGAGTGGGCTACTACGTGTACATGGCATTGTTGAGCATCTTCTGCACGAATGCGATCAATATATACGCCGGTATTAATGGGCTGGAGGCGGGGCAATCACTTGTGATTGCAGGATTCGTTTTGATTCATAATGCGTTAAACTTTCACTCGGATATTCCCAAGGACAACATGAATCTGCTGCGAGCACATCATGCGTTCTCTATGGACATGATGTTTCCTTTTGCGGCTGTGACGCTGGGACTGTTGCGGTACAATTGGTATCCATCCAAGGTGTTTGTTGGAGACACGTTTTGTTACTTTGCAGGGATGAGTTTTGCCATGGCGGCTATACTCGGGCATTTTTCTACAACACTGCTGCTATTCTTCGTGCCGCAACTGGTGAATTTCTTGTATTCGCTTCCGCAGCTGTTCGGCATCGTGCCATGCCCGAGACATCGGCTGCCAAAATACAATGTCGACACCAAAAAGCTCGAGGGCGTCAAATCGCACCACAACTTGGTCAACCTGGTGTTGCTACTGACAGGGCCGATGACGGAGCACAACTTGTGCGTGCTTTTGTTATCATTACAAGTGTTGTGCTGCGGCGGAGGACTTGCGTTGCGTTCGCTGCTGCTGCGTTACATGGCATGAGCGATACAATCAACTAATTTTAACAAGATGTGAAATAAAAACGTATCATACAGTACTGTGAGTCAAGATCCAGTTTGACCTTTTGCCTGACACTGACTTTTCGCTTGTTTTTTGCGATGCACAGCCGACATCTATAATCCGACTGTTGTGTTATTTAGCCGACCCGCTGACATCCGCTCTCCCTGGGCACACTCACACATCTCCACCTCTTATCTACATGTGGCTCGAACTGCCGACCTTCCAGATCTGACCTTTCGACCAACCTTGCCTACTTGTCGCGATCATGGCTCATTCAATGCGCTTCCCCGCGACGATCCTCCTGCTCTCCGCATTCCTTCTCATCCCAACATCCGCATTCTACCTGCCTGGTATCGCTCCAATTGATTACCCAGAAGGAGAGCAGCTCGAGGTCCTTGCTAACAAGCTTACGTCCCCTAAGAACAAGCTCCCCTATGATTACTACTCCCTTCCGTTCTGCGGATCAGAGAATAAGAAGCAGTTCCGCTCCAAACCTGTCAACCTCGGACAGGTTCTCATGGGAGAGCGTATGAAGCCCACAGATTACGAATTCCATATGAGGACACCCACTTCTTGCAAGGTCCTCTGCAAGAAGACCCTCACTGCCGCTGACGTTAAAACCTTTGCTACTAGGATTAAGCAGGAATATGCAGTTCGCCTCAATCTTGACAACATGCCCGTCGTCATCCGCGGCGAGACTGGATCTGGTGCTGCTGCCTTTAGATTCGGCTATGACATTGGGCGCGCAGATGGTAATGGAAAGGTTTTCATCAATAATCATCTGAGGTTCAAAGTGCTCTGCAATGACCCTTCTGAGAAGAGTGAGGGAACATTGAATTCTTTTGCAGACATTGATACAAGCAACAAGCATGGGTACAGAGTCGTTGGTTTCGAGGTTGAGACGTACAGCGTCAAACATAAGATCGATGAGAATGGTAAGCCTTCATCTGAAACCTGTCCAGTGAACAATGCCCTCCCGCCCATGGAGATCACTGCAGGTTCAGAGGTTTTGTTTACTTATGATGTCCAGTACGTCATTTCGCCGCATCGCTGGGCTACTCGTTGGGATTCTCTCTTGGAGGCTAATCCTGAATTGAAGCAAATTCAATGGTTCTCCATTGTGAATTCCCTCATGATCTCTCTATTCCTTACTGCCCTCGTTGGAACTGTTCTCCTTCGAACTGTTCTCCGCGATTTCTCTCGATACAATGCGCTTGAAGAGGAGGATGAGGAAGATGTCACTGGCTGGAAGCTTGTCCACGGTGATGTTTTCAGGACACCACAATACCCTGTGCTTCTCTCAATTTTCTGTGGTTCAGGATCCCAGACGTTGTGGATGTCTTCCATTCTTCTACTCTTTGCATTGCTTGGATTCTTGTCTCCAGCCAACCGTGGTGGTCTCATTACCACTATGCTTTCGCTGTGGGTTCTTGCGTCTTCTGTCTGCGGGTACTCGTCGGCTCGAGTCTATTCCTCGTTTGAGAATGGACAGAGCAGGAAGCTCGTAACTCTCGGTTCGGCGTTCATCTTTCCGGGTTTGACATTTGCATTATTCTTTGTACTCAACCTATTCGTTTGGGCTTCTGGTTCTTCGGGAGCGGTGCCGTTCACTACTCTGATCCTGCTTCTGTTTATGTGGTTCGGAATCTCTGTTCCGCTAGTTTTTGCTGGTGCCTATATTGGTTACAAGACTAAGCCATACGAGTTTCCGACACGTACAAACCAGATCCCCCGTCAGATTCCGGCATCTCCACTGAACATTCCTCAGCCCGCGTACATAATTCTGGCTGGTGTGCTTCCGTTTGGAACGGTGTTCATGGAACTTGTTTTCATTCTCAACTCTATTTGGCAGAACCAAATTCTGTACTTGTTTGGAATGCTCTCAATAGTGTTTATAATTCTGGTTGTTACATGCGCAGAGATGAGCATTGTATTCACGTATTTGACTCTTGCAGCCGAGCGATGGACTTGGTGGTGGCAAGC
Organism: Asparagopsis taxiformis; assembly: GCA_030407315.1. Lineage (NCBI taxonomy): Eukaryota > Rhodophyta > Florideophyceae > Bonnemaisoniales > Bonnemaisoniaceae > Asparagopsis > Asparagopsis taxiformis. The sequence continues at coordinate 51,584 of JALQPE010000320.1, forward strand.
ATTCTGTGGTTCTGCCTCTTCGGGATTGTACATGTTCTTGTACAGCTTGTATTACATAGGGTCGCAGGCTGCAGCGGACCACATGCCACTCGTCGGCACCATGATGTTCATAGCGTACAGCCTTGTAGTCAGTGTGGCGTTTGCGCTGATGTGTGGCTCTATTGGATTCTTCTCTTCTTTCTGGTTTGTGCGACAAATTTACTCGAATATTCGGGTCGATTAAACGCTGAGCAACGCCGATGGGAATATGTAAATGAGGCAAGTCAAAACACTGTACGGGTTTGATCATCAGTCTGGAGATAGTAAGGAGCGTAAACCAATTAATATCACCGAGCGGTGTTTCAGAATATTGAGCCAACTGTATATCGTCTGTGAGATCGGAGGCGACTAAGAAGGCTCCTCTGACCGCATGGTGTTGGTGAAAGGTGACTCTATTACTTGCAATTATAACCAAGATTGACCGTCATTAGAAAAGTAAATGTGGTTTACAGGTTTTGCAATAGCCAGATAGCGTCTGTTTCAAAGCTACAACATAATGTGTGTCGTGGTGGTACAAGTTTGTCGTTGACGACAAAAAGAGCACTCAGCTCCATGTGGACTCGTTAAAGTCGGGAAGAGTCATCTGAGTAGCTAGATGTAGATGTGATGGATTTGTAGGGTCAACAAAGGCATAATGAATATCAGTCGGAACCAATATCTTGTCTACAGCCTCGCGGAGCACACGGGTATCCTTGGCCACCCTGTCGGGATCGGATAAAATATCATGTAAGGCGCCGCACAAGCGGTCATTCATACAGCTGTCGAGCATCTCGATACGAAATTCCATAGGGTTCCCCGGCGGTGCGAATACCCCCTGTGCATCTAGAGCGATTTGACCCACGTCAGCTGGTATAAGGATGCCTGAGAGATGTTTGCTATCAAAAAAGGGCCTGCGAATCTCCAGACGCTCCTTGCGGAGCCACGAGAGTGGAATGGACAGATGGTTGGCAGCTGAGGGATTGGTGCAAGGTTCGAGCACGAAGACGAGACGGCATGTGGATAGGTGCGCACGACCGTATCCGTAGAAGGAGGCGAGAGAAGCCCATGAGGACTCGGAGTCTGTTGCACTGAGAAAGAACTTCATATCGGACCAAGTTGACAGAAATGTTTCACCGGGATAGGCAGTCGGAGCGGGGATGCAATCGGGAGCAATCGCGTCTTGAGTGGACATGCTTAGTCAGGTGTTTGGCGGCGGGGTGTGAACATGCGGGGGAGATAGAGCAAGTGAGGATTGCTACGCCATGACCAGAAGAGGGCGAGAACGTGATGGAAAGTTTGAATTGCTCTTAGGTTGACGTTGCTTCCATTGGGAGAAAAAGACAGTGGAATTTGTATATTTGCACCTAAGCGTTTGATTTTGGTCTACATGGACGGGCATACAGTATCATAGTTGTGCGTAGTAGTGATCAAGGAATGCGAATCTCAGGTTTACTGTTCCCCTGCAAACTGTTCATAAGCCATTCGACACCGTCCCTTATCCCCACACCGGTGTGCGCCGAGCACGGCTGCACGCATTGCGGTCTACTCTCGGCGTCTGCAAAGAGGTCGAGCGCGAGCGTCATTTGCACGGGGTCAATCGCGTGCTGGAGGTCCTGCTTATTGGCGAGTATGAGCAGGGGCTGATGTTGGAGGTGTGGGCGCGCCACGAGTTGTCGCAACGTCTGTTTGGAATCGTCCATTCGGGTGGGATCGGCGGCGTCTACAACCCAAATAATGGCTTTTGCTTCCTGCACGTAGCGCTCCCAAATTGAGCGCAGCGCCTTTGCGCCGCCCAGATCCCAGACGAGGAGGCGCTCGCCGGCGACTTTGAGCTTGGCGACATTGAGACCGACGGTGGGTGTCATCTTGTCCAGACGGGCTGGACGGTCGGTTGGAGGTGTTTGCGATGTGAAATAGTGCTTGAGCCATTCGAGAATGGAGGTTTTGCCGGCGGACTCGACACCGAGTAGAGCTACATTATGCTCGGGGACGTAGGTTAGCTCCTGGTAGAAGCCCTGCAGCAGCGAGTACATTGGATTGAAATCGGCGTTGAGCTATGAGCACTGTTTGCGGTGACATGGAGTGTGAATGGGACGAATCGGTTGGGCAGCTCGCCAATCAGAACATTGTGGATGGGCGCGAAGGATGCGCAACGTCTGGTCTAGTCTGTCGTGGTTGTCGACATGGCACACATGTGGAGGTGGCGATGTCGGGTCGGGCGCAAAAATACAGTACAACATTGGCAAGATGAGATAATACGACATGAAAGTGTAATTTTTAGATACAAGTATATAACATTTTGTACATATCGATATTGACGCGCGACTCACGATAACTCGCGCTGCCGCTCTAGTGCTTCTCTAACAGGTCGGAACGACTTGCGATGCGCCGCGCACGGCCCGCAATGGCTGAGAGTTTCCATATGCATGCGAGTGGCATACCCCTTATGCTTTGCAAATCCGTACATTGGAAATTGTTGATGCAATTGACACATGATCTCGTCGCGTCGCTCCTTGGCCAACACGCTAGCGGCAGCGATGAGACTGACCGATGCGTCGCCGCGCACGACAGCGCGCTGCTGGCGGGCGTCGACGTCGAGCGTGCAGTCGCCGTCCACGAACAGCAGATCGGGTGTGTGCGGTAGGGCACGAACCGCCTGTGCCATGGCACGTAATCGAGCATTACGAATATTGATGCGATCGATGACGTCGACGCCAACTACGGACAGCGATGTGGCGAGATGTGGAGATTGGACAATTGCGCGACGCACTTGGGCGCGACGTAATGCGGTGAGACGTTTGGAGTCATTGAGATGGTGTATATCGGGGAGCGGATGTTGAGCGAGGAGCAAAACTGCTGCAGCAACCACGGGACCTGCTAGGGGGCCAGCGCCCTGCGATGGGTGTCAGAGAGGCGGGGTTGGGCGGGGTGAGGTGAGGTGAGATGAAATGATGGTACGTACAGCTTCGTCTGTTGCGGCAATGAGGACATGCCCCGAGCGGAGAGCATCAATGACAGGTTGATGGAGGCGTTTACAAGAGTTGGAGGAGGCGATGGGATGGATGAAGGAGGTCATTGTTGATGTGGTGCGATAGGAGTCATCATGTTTATCAAGTTGCGGTGGTCGAGTCTCGAGTTGATGCACATTTAGGGCTGGCCATGGGCGGGCCAGGCCGGGCCGGGCCAGAGCAATGAGAAATAAAAAGATTAGACGCGAGACAAGTGACAGAAGACCCGATCGGGTCGGGTGTTCACAAGTTGATTGTTACCCTCCACGAAGCATCACAAATTGACAAGTACAAACCCTAAGTGGCAAGCCCTTACTTGACCCGGACCGACAAAGGGCCGATCCCCCGTGTGCCCTGTACGGCCACCAAAGTAATTTTGTACAGCTGAGGCCAGGCCAGCCTATATAGAGCTACCCTCAAAGGCTACTTGATGCCCCGCTCTATCATCTCCGCACCCTTCGTAACGTTCCTTCCACGCACCACCCTTCCAATATTTCTACGCCATTAACATCATCTCAACTCGTTTCCTTCTTGTCGCCTGCCAGTCTGCCTGCCTGCCTGCCTACCTGCCCACCCGCCATCCTTGCTCCGCCCAACCCTCCTCGCGTCGACATCAAACATGAGTCACCTCCCCCCGGAGGAAGCTGCAAAGCACGTCACAATATGGAACAGACACGAGTGTCGCAAAATTGCTGGCAACGCTGCGCCGCTTCGTCGAAACCTCGAAAAATACCTCAGCAAACATCCCGAATGCGAAGAGTACAATGGGCAAGACAAAGACCCCCACCGCGCCAACAACGCTGGTGCCATCGACCCTGTCACTGGCGAGACCATTGGTCCCCAGAACGAGCATGTCCCCATATGGCATGCCCTCGAGCGCCGCAAGGTCACCGGCAATGCCGCTCCACTCAAGAAAAACCTCGCAAACTATCTCATCAAACATCCCCACTGTGAAGTCTACAAGGGACAAGACAAGAAGCCACCCCCCGCTCAACCAAACATGCCCCAGTGGACGCCTATTCACGCACATCATCTCCCCAACAATGCCCCCCTCCCCCATTCAATAATTGACAACCCCACCGCTATCCGCTGGTCACATCCACATCAGAACAAGCAGATGTGGCCACCCCCTCACGCCCATCAGGCAAACCAACTCCATCAGCAGCACCACCATCAGCCACACCAGTTCACCACTCCCGCTGTTGCCCCACCCCAGCCTTCCCCGTCTCCGCCCAATGAATTAACTTATCACGATATGGTCTCCTCATGGTCCAACAATCCAGATTGGAATACCTCGTACGTTCCCGGTCCAGGCAGTCTCGGCGTTCCTACTACTCCCCAGCATACTTCGATTCTAGCCACACAATTGCAACAAACGCCCCATATCGATACCGCAGACAACATCAATGGTATTCCAATTCCTGGTGGTGTGGCAAGGGACAGACCAGACATCGTTATGGGAGCTAGCATGGGCGCCTCCCTTGGAGCAAGTGGTCCAATGAACAGTGACCTATTAGGCTTTCTCGGCATGACCCCCCGATCCATAGATCACGAGGACATCATGCAGTTCTCCCCAAGCAACTACTTTTCCGCTGGTCCCATCTCCGAACGAAGCACTCCAACTATGCGCTTCCCCTACTTGGCAAGTCCACCCGCCTCACTGCCGCACCAGTAACCTTTTTGCTGTATGTATAGTTGAGTGCCTCGCACACTCCTTATGTATCATGTCTCTTTTCCCACGTCAAGGTTGTATCATTCACATGCGCTCATGTAAATATGTGAACAACATTGCGCAATTCAACTCGCCATAGTTTGCTTGCGGCTAGTTGTCACTACGCTCCGTTCTTCTTTCCATTGCGCACAATTATCAGAGACAGGGAAGAAACACACCAGCACAAGCTCATACGTTTCCAACCCTTCTGCCGTTTTTCGTCTCAGTAATATCTTGACACGACACATTCACTCGTTCTGCCCGGATGCAACAATGCTCTTCTCTGTTTTCCGAGTCAGGGAGACTCTTGTACTTTGACACATGGCATAGCCGTCCGCATTCATTGTTCAAATCGAAATCTTTAGCTAGCTTTCTTTTCTACGGCGCATCTCGCCATTTAGAAGAGTGAATACATACAATCGATCAACCGTCCATCATCATTAAACGGCACGTGTAAATGGTGACACCACTGCGGAAGCAAGTTAACATGCGAAGAAGCACAACCTTTCTACACACCGGTCAAGCGTCGAAGCACATCAGGTGCTGATGCTGGACACCATGACCCTGTTCGTGTACCTGTATCCATTTCTGTAACAATGAACATAATTTCCTCTGGACGGATAACATCCCAGTCACCGACAGCCCAATCCACGATCATGTTGTCAGAAAACTTGACGGTTTGCGTTGTAATCACAACTGGAACGCTCATTTCCCTTGCAATCTGAATAATAGCACCAGATCCAGAAGCTGCCAACACACATCCATTCATTGTCACTTCTTCCGCACCCATAACGAGCGCATCCACGCCGTCCAACAACTTTTGACAATTAGACAGCAAGCCATACCTGACCTGTGCTCCAGTTGCTGCAGCCAAACGCTTGGCCATTCCTCTGCCGTCGAATTGCGGTGCACAATCGATAATGGTGACACGTTTTGAGCGCGCATTTACAGCTAGGAAGGAAGCTTCGGCAACGCTACTACCAGCGAGGAGTGCGAGATGCTTCCAGTCATGTTCAGTGACTAGCTGGTCGAAAAAGGCCGAGGCCTTCAATCGAGCACCGTTGATGCGTACAGAAACGAACGAGTCCAAAGCGGCGAGAGCTACCTTGTAGAGCGAAGGGTCGTTGTCGATACGCGATGTAACGACAGCGTGAATTTCATCACGCATGGCACGCGACACGGCAGTGGTGTCAGTTTGCGGGATGACGGTGTTGAGCAGCTGCTGCAGCTCGCGACGGGGGTCCGACGGATTGGCGGAGATCAAGGATGTGATGTTACGACGCAGGGTGGCCTCGTAGTAGGTGGCGCGCGTGCTACTGCTAAGCCCGCGCGCCACCGGGGTTGCTGGCGCAGGCATGGCGGGTAGGGTGCGGACGGGCGGCTATTTGGGGGAGGGCTTGGAGTGGGAGCGATGGCGGCGGGAGTGGCTGGATCTGGACTTTGTCGTCCAAAATATGGGGATGGGGATTGGGAAGCAACACAGGATGCACATGTATTCCGCAATTTTGGGTTGGGTGGATGATGCGGCCGGAGCTTGCGGCAGTGTGGTGTAGAAAGCGTTTAGATAGAGTGATGGGACGAATGTGTGCGTGGGAAGTGCTGCGAGAGGATGTTAGTCGTGTGATTCGGCGGCTGCGGACGGACGGCGCAAGTGCCGCTTTTAAGACGACGCGGGCCGAATGCGTCGCGGACAGAGCGGACGGGAGTGGAAGACGGATGGCTGAGCAATAGCGTCACCGCATCGCCGAATGATCGTCTTACTGTACGTACAGATTGCTACTGTCCAGCAGTGCAGTCCAATTTAAATTTTTGTTACCGCACGTCACACTGACCAACCCGATCTCAGTCCTTGATCTGTGTCCTAATCTGCGTCGACTTCTCCACCGATCCTTGTGTTCACCATGACCAACATGGCATTCGTTCCGGTTCTTGGCGCGCGCGCAACCGCTCGCACCGCTCTAGCATCGAAATCTTCATTCGTTTGCTCCCGTCCAATTTCCCCATCCCGACATGTTCAACGTTATCCCGCCCTTTCCATGGCTCTCGCTTCCGAGCCAATCACAGCCGCTGCGACGCCGCTCATCGATCTGCGCGGCAAAAAAGCTCTCGTTACCGGAATTGCCAACAATCGATCGATTGCTTGGGGCATTGCACAGCAGCTTCATGCTGCTGGGGCCGAGATCGGTATCGCCTTTTTGCCAATCAATGAAAAAGTTGAAGGAAAGGTTAGCTATAGCTATTCCCCTCTCTATCTATTCAAGCTCACATCTAACAAATTTCATCATCCAATTCCCTAAATCTACAGGTGCGCAAACTTACAGAACCCATCGAACCGTCTCTCTTCGAGGCATGTGACGTGACTAAGCCCGAGCAAATCACCAGTCTTACCGAAAGTATCAGCAAGAATTGGGGCGGCGTCGACATCTTCGTGCACTGCCTTGCGTTTGCTGATCGCGCAGATCTGGAAGGAAACTTCTCAGCAACCAAGCAGACCGGTTTCGATATGGCGCTAGATATCTCTGCCTTTTCTCTCATCGAAATGACAGGCGCTCTTCGCCCGCTTTTCAACCCCGGTGCCTCCGTCATCACGCTCTCCTATCTCGGATCCGAGAAAGTTGTGCCCAACTACAATGTCATGGGGGTTGCAAAGGCTGCGCTGGAGGCGTCTGTTCGTTATTTGGCCGCAGAGCTCGGCCCTGACGGCTATCGTGTCAATGCGATCTCCGCCGGTCCAATTCGTACGCTCGCATCGTCGGCAATTGGCGGCATCACCAATATGATCAAGCACGTCGAGAGCACAGCGCCGTTGCGACGCACGGTTACACAGGTCGAGGTTGGAAATTCGGCCGCATTCTTGTTGTCGAGCGCCTCGTCTGGAATTACTGGACAGGTATTGTATGTAGATGCTGGTTATCAGATCATGGGTGCTCCAAACCTGTGATCATACAGACGATCCGTTTGTTTTCAACACTGTGTTCGATGTGATTGTCTGCGATCTAGAGATTCATTAAAAATGTACATCTCGCAGGTGTCAACAAATATGCTTTACTCCCATCCTGTTGTTGATGAAGACTATTCAACTGATTCTAACTCTTGCCCTATTGCGACCGTTCATTGTTACAAACAAGAGGATGTGGAGTCAGTCTCTTTCCTGTAAGATTAGAAATTCTAACATGATTTGAACCCTGTCGCTTACCTCCTTGAACCTTTCGACTACAGCTTTTCGCTCCTCTAAATTTCTCATCAACAGTGTCCCGGCCATGGTGGTACCAACTGTCATGGTTGCGAGCATAACGACGACGACTCGATGAGACACACTCATAGCAAGGGAATCGTCAGTTGCAATTGCCCATGCCGTACTCGCCCCTCGGGGGGTATCATAGAGATTATGATCGAAAATAAAAGTTTTTTCCATCGCTGCACGACGATTCTCAAGAAAGGATCAACTTGGAAACACACTGCGTCAATCCGTATCATTCATTTCATAGCTGAATCCAATCCAACAAACCCAGCACATTGCTAAAGGCACTGGTTCATTCACCAAGAAACGAACGATGAACGCGGTGCGGCGCCAGTTGCCGAAGCTGAGGACAATCTGTACCGAAGCGACTGAAACCGTGACGAAACGCCCACGTAATCGCCGGAAGAATCTAGCCGAGGTGGCCTCATATCTTCCCGAGCGCGGATTAGGAGCCAAGTTTACGAGACTGATGTGGATCCGAAACGGCTATGAAAACTCGTTCTGGACAGTGACGCGTATCAAGGAAAAGAACAAGGGACGCCTTGGATACTACGGCAAATTAACTTGGAAAGGTGTTCAAGAAGGCCGAGAACGGCCTGTGCAAACGGCGCAGAAGCGCGGATGGAGATTTATCCTAGATGAGAATGAAAATGAGCATGGATCAGTCACGAAGAGCACAACCAAGCGCGCAGATGAGACTGACAGCAAACCCAGCGGAGAGCCATAACTTTGTTCTATAAGCACCCTTTATTAATGAAGGTCAAACGAACGAAAATGTTACCCACTCAAGTGTGGAACAAAACAGTTGCGCAACTCATGGATGTGCAGATCACGTCGGAGGCCGTTAGGACGGTCATTCAAAGGTAACTGCAGTCACACCAGGAATCTTGTCTCGTAGAATCATCTCAACGCCGTATTTGACGTTGTTCGGTCCAGTAAAAGACACAATCACCTCACCATCATCGATTTCCAAGATCGAAACTGTTGCTCCCAGGCCCCTTAATGCATCTTGCACTTCATCAAGAGCAGCTTCGCATGATTGCACAGAGAGGTCAGGAGGGGCATCTTCCTCACTCGCGACAGCAATAACTTGACCTAGATTAGACCCAAATTTTTCTCGCAGAGTCTTTTCAATTCCCATCTGCATCGTCACTGTCGCACTTGCACACGAGCTGCATGCGCCCTTGAGCCGAAGCTGCACATCGCCAGTTTGCGAGTCTACCGAGACAACAGCTACATTTCCACCGTCTGATATCAAATAAGGGCGCACTTCATCCAGAACGCTGTCAACGTTTTCCATCGTCAGGTCCAGAATCTGTGCTGGGGCCGATATTTGCACATCGCTGGATGCAAACGGACTGACGATTGTGTCGTCCGTCTGTTGCACTACATTCGGAAGCAAACTGGCTTCCTCTGCAAGCTGTTGATCCGCTTCCATCCAATTGTCTTCATTACCCTTGGGGAGCGTTTCATTGTCATGAATCCACGTATCGACGACGAGCTTCATTTGCTGCGCTTGCGCAAGTTTGAAGGTCATAACTCTAACGAAACCTACAGCATATTGTCCGTAGTTATCCAAATGAAGCCGAAGCGAGTGTGCCACATTCCTGCTCATGCCTACGTACGACACTTGTTTATGCGCATCGAGAACGGCATAAACGCCTGCTACACTCTCTCCGGCAGTGGCGCGCAGGAACAAGGCGACGGGGACCACTCGGGTCCCGTCGTCATCATAGCGAATTGGCGACTGTGTCTCAGCGGTCGGGTGCGACGCGGACGCGGAGATCAGGGGTTTGCGCGGGGGAGATAGGCTGGTTCGTAGACGGCGAGGGGTCGCGCAGGCGCGCTCCAGCGGCCGGACGGCTGCGGATGGGAAGGGGAGCGGGGTCGATACGAAGGCGGCCATCTGGAAGCGGAAGATGAACAAGTCGACAAGGAAGTGAATGATGGGCACGTATGGTATTTTTATCAAAAATGGAAATTACAATCAACGAGAGCACTAATCGTACGTCTGTCGCTCCAAACGCTTCTGCTTCAATTCGGCAATACGATCGCGCAGATAGGGATTCCAAACGTCCTGCTCGTCTTGTAGTTCCTTCGGGAGATAAGTTTTCTTCACATCGAGATCAACGGCTCGTTTGAGACGCTTGTTACGCAGTTCAAGCTCCTCCGGTGAGAGGTTCTTTATCGCCAGTTTCACCTCCTCGTCATACTCGTTGAGCAAATCGTCGTACCGAAGTCCGTAGCGCTTTAGTTCGGCACCCACGCTGGCCTGATACGCGCGCGCTGCTGACGACACAAGACTGTGCACGCCGGGTAGACGCAGAATGTACTTGGAGATCGACATGGCGATCGGCAATTGTGGAGATCGTTCGACGCTCCCTTGACGTGGCGACGACGGATACTGACGGGTGTTTTGCGATGCAATTGCAGTTGGAATTTTGTTGCGTGGCGTCGGGTCGCGATGCCTCCGTCAAAACACCACCAAACGAATCGACCCGACTGCACTGACTGCAGTGCCAGCTGCGAGTGGCAAACTACTTACAGTAATATTGGATGCATTACAGTATGCAGATGATGGTATGATAAGATGGAATATGGCACGTGTCATAGGTAACATCGTGTCGCATTACAGCAGTGCACGTCTACATTCGTCACTATTCCCCAACACAGCAGTGCATACTGCATCCACTAGTGCTGCATAACAAATCCGTTTCATCCTCTCCAACTCTCATACAAAAAAACCACATCCATCTACAACGCACAGCTGATCGGCTGTCTTACCATCCAACAAGGACATCGCTCTTCACCACCGTCAGCCTCAACACCACTCGCCAATCTCGCAAATTTAAACCACCCTCAACCGCGTCCGTCACGTCCACCGATCTCTCACCGCCGTCACCTTCTCAAAATGCCGTCCAAGAAAGGAACTTTCAAGGTACTCGGTACCGCTCTCGACATTCTGCAAATCGCATTCGCCGTTCTCGTCACCGTGCTCGTCAGCTGGCGTCTCCTCAACGTCGACGTGGAAGGCACCGATGTCGACTCAAACTGCCTTCTGGACGGCTCGGTTGATTCGGGCGTACTTCCCGGCAGTCAATTCTGCATTTATGCCATTGCCGTCGGTATCATTTCGCTCCTCGTCTCCGTTATATTCGGCTGTATTGCAAAGGTCTTTTCCTGTGTCACCCTCAATCTATGCAAGGCCAATAAAATCGTAGACGTCGTCGCCGACATCGCGCTCGGTGCATGGTGGACCGTCGCTTTCGTACTGTTCGTTCGAAGAGGTACTGATGCTAACGAAATGGGTTTCGCTGAAACGCCCGCAAGAAACGGCGTCATTGCAGCTGCTTTTGGCGCTATGGCTTCGTTTTATACCAGTGCCATTCTCACCGTCTGTGATGCCGTGTTGTAGGTTATTTCTGCTTGCTGTGCGCAACCTCCAGCACTTTAGGCTTGCTTATTTATGTCTTTACGTTCTGTGATACTACGACAACGTAAAGAGTATTTTAAAAAAACGTTTCACATTCCGCCGACACGGTCGCGTGGAATCAGGCGCAGTTCCGAGCCATGCTTCAAAAACACATTACCTATTTCACATCACTCCAGTACGCTAGTGGTTAGAGAACGTAAAGCAACACACAGAATCATATTCACTCTTTGCACACATTTGTGTACATACCTGCGCTCTGCTGAGGATTGATACCAACACCATCGTTGGTAATAATCGCACTCGTAGCTGACGGCACTCGAAACTCCTCAGCCGCAAACTTGAGAACAGCTGTGAATGGAGCTTTCTCAGGGACGTTTACGCTGTGCGTAACAAATTGCAAAAGCAACACAGTCAACGGTTCAAGACAAAAAATGTGAGTACAAGGTTGCCTTTGCATACATATCTCGCTCAATTTGGCGTCGACAACTTACACCTTGAACGGAAGCTTGGGGTCCGAGGTCAACACAATTTTAAAAGTTACCTTTCCACTTTCGGCCATGATGATACGTAGGGTTGGTGTCCCTCTCACTTTGTGTTCTAAACAAGGGGAAGCCGGTAAAACTTGATTGATGGTGTGTGTAAAAGCGTTGAGATGGTTATTTGGGGTTGAAAATGCCAACAAGGAATCATGACCTGCCGTACAGTCGTATCGAAATTCCACGAATCGAACTGTAGAGTCACGAAAATATATTTCAATTGTGACACACCCGCAAAATAAATTTTCTCCATGTCTTCCGACGCAGAAAAGGCCCCATCCGAGGCCCGGTGGACTTTGGCGGCCACAGTATGGCCCCAACTTCAAGTGTGACAGGATATGGCATACACGTGACGTCATCCGCCCCAGACTTGATCTATTCTTTAAGCTTTCCTACATCTCTCCAGTTTTTCTTGCTCCAACATGACAATGTCATTATAGTCTATCATCGAGCTCCTTGTGCTCTAGAAGAGAAATGAATTAAACATGTTTATTCCTTGTTTCCTGGAACCATTCACATGCTAGATCGAAACCGCGAGGCACCATTAACTGAACATGCGATGTTTATCATTCTATCACAGATTTTCTACAGGTCTTCCGTCTTGTGTACACATCTCGTTTACGTCTTGGCATCAAAAAATATCTGATGTGCATGGAACCGAACCAACTTGGGGACACACAAAAGATTCTATCAAGATTCTTTCTCCAAGATACACCTAAATATCTTTTTGGTCACCAGATTGAATCTTCGACCTTACATACACATCCGAAAGTTACGTCGTGTAAGTCTTTTCAAAATATGGTAAGATATGTAAACTATTTAAAACATTTTCAAAATGGCAGTCTTGATCAAGGGTAACCCTAATTGCAACGCAAAAGGTCGTCGGCGAGCGATGGCACAAGTTATGATACTGCACAATTTTCCCAATTGACACACCGCCAATCCCCCCGCACTCTATCCCTCTACGCATCAACCCATCGTCTGCCACATCAATCGCAGCGGCTCTCCGGCTGGGTATAGTATTCGTTTGCACAACAGAATCTTGCAATCATGTCAACTGTTCAGGGAAAGCGTCGTACGTTTAAGAAGTTTACCTTCCGCGGAGTGGATCTCGATGCTCTGCTCAACTTGAAGCCGGCCGAGCTTCTACCCCTTCTATCCTCGCGTGCACGCAGAAAGTTCAACCGCGGTCTCACCCGCAAGCCGATGGCCCTCATCAAGAAGCTCAACAAGGCTAAGAGGGAAGCTCCGGAGCATGAGAAGCCAGAGGTTGTGAAGACCCATTTGCGAAATGTACGTTTGATTGCGTTTCTATCATGTGCCCGTGTTGTACATTAGTCATGCGAGCTCGTTATCTATCGATCTGCACCTGCGTGCGCATATAGAGGGCTCGATTCTCCATCCGTGCTTCTTGTCCCCCTGCATCGTTGCTAACCAGTAGGTGTGTTTTTCATTTTGAATTGGTTGTAGATGATCATTGTTCCAGAGATGATCGGTTCAGTTATTGGTGTGTACAATGGAAAGACATTCAACTCTGTTGAAATTAAGCCCGAAATGATTGGTACATACCTCGCAGAGTACAGTTGCTCATACAAGTTTGTTCGTCACGGTCGACCGGGTATCGGTGCAACCCATTCATCTCGTTTCATTCCTCTCAAGTAAAACTGCTCGATGGCTTAGGGTTGGTCATTGTGAATGTTTTGGCATCAGGTGCACATTTGCTATTTTCCCTTTGTGTCTGCGGCGCTCCGATACGCTTCCACTACCAGTAGTATATCAGTTCACAGTGCTCCTGTACAAATGCTAGATATTAGTATCCCACCAACTCTTATGCGCAGCATTTATCTTTCAACATGTGCTCAATCTTTCAGCTCTGTTGGAAATCAAGCTGCGCCTTCCTAGATACACGCGTATTCATATGGGCATCACCTATCATATCTACTGACTGAAGCCGGGTAGCATTAGGTCTTTGCTATTCAAGCTGGAGAAAGAGTTGTGCGAAGTGAGAGGAGTTTGAGGTGACGTAGCCTCTGTGGTGAAAAGCCGTCCCTTGGAGTAGACAAATGGGGAATCACCATTCGTATGCGAGGGAGCGACGCTTTCTTCAGCGCTAGACTCCTCGTGTGCTTGCGCTGTGATATTTTCGCGCGTGCTACTATTAGACAGCTCTGAAGATGGTATTGGTCCTCCGTGAAGATACCATTCCGTTTGGTGACCATTCGGTACTACAGAAATGTAGACATCGTTCGATTGCTCAGCCGGACAAACCATGAACAGTGGTGATGTGAACAAGAGTCTCCTCACTTTTCGGTGCCAATTTTTCTGCCTAATTAGTACCACAGGAACGCCCTCTGAATAACAGGACATTTCCAACCATTAAAGCACAATTTACAGATGGAACATGCGTGGTCAGTATGGCGAAGAGCATTTGCACGCGGAGATCTCAAGTGCACGTGGAATGTGAATACAAACATACGGTGATTGTAGAACGATTCCTCCCTCAGCTGTAGTGTCTCGAAGATGCGTTTGAGCGAGGTGCTATCAAAGGCGCCGCAAGCTGAGATGACACCGTCTTTCACGCAGTCGCACATATTTTCAAAGACGCGCTTCATTGTCGACTGCACGCGGCGCAACATGAGGGTGCGCTCAGAGAAGAGCGCCGCAAAGTACATACTCTGCAATCGAAACGAAGCGGATGATCGAAGCGAAGGTTGGGGACAAAATGTGAATTTTTACTTGAGCAAACCGAAACTATCAGTGTGATTGCCACTAGAGCAGCATCCATACGGGCTGCTAAATTTGATGAACACGGGCCGGAAGATGTAGGGAGACACGCGTATGAGTAGGCGGGGAGGTAGTAGGCGACACGGGCTGGCGTTGCTGCGGGGGCGTGCGCGGTCGGAAAGGACGGGCGCCCTTGAAAGAAGGAAAGAGCATGCCAACAAAACTGCCTGAGCGCGAGCGAGTACGACGAGGCTTCTCAGGGGGAGGCGGAGGGGGACGTCGAGAGTAGTCCTCTACAAAAGCCATTTGAGTGCCATTAATTGCTCCGCGTCGCATGGCACGAATGCAGCCCACCGCTTCAAACGGGCCCATACCCAACTGAACGAGAGCGATTGCGACGAGCAGTGGTGCGCGGCCGAGGCCTGCGACACAGTGCACAGCAATTGTTTCCTTGGGCTTGTCGGCACTGGAGCACGGGGAGAGGGAAGCGTCTGAATCGGAGCTGAGATCGGATCTATCGGTGGTAACGCTGATACGACGATGATGTGCGCCAATGTGAAAGACATGATCCAAAAGCTGGAGCCACTGGGCGATGACAGGTTCGGACGGTACCTCGCCGTCAGCAAAGGGGCACTCGTGCACGACAAAGCCGAGGTCATGCAGATGGTCTGAATTGTAGGTGGGCTCGCATGCGCGCACGACGTGCTTGACGTTGTACGAGGCGAGGAGGTTTGCAAAGCGATCGAGTGCGAGTGTGTCTGGATGGGGTGCGGCGCAGATGAGGAGACGAAGCGGGCCGTGTTGGATAAAGGTGGGACGATCGGGGAGCATTCCACGACGATAGACCTCGGCTTTGCGGGTGTCTGCCTCCTGGAAGGCGAGTTCGAGCATGCGGAGCGGGCCGGAGATGACGCTGTGCGGCGAGGCGTCCACGGAGCGACGTCGATGGTACATGGCGGAGGCGGTGACGTTGCGTGCGGCGAGAATCATTGGACAATTGGGCGGTTCTATCCAAAGGCGTCGGTGGCGGATACCCTTTGCAGGGAGTGCGGGAGAGTGGGAGCAGGAGTCATGCACGGATGCTGCGGGGCTGCAGCTGGGGGATGGATGCGGGGAGGATTGTGCGGGCAGACAGAGTGGTGGGCGGGTAGAATGGTCGGCTGGTAGGCAGTCGGGTTGCGCGCTGTGGTTTAGCTTTTATGGAAGTGGTGACATGCAATTGGAGGGGACGAAGGGTGTGGCGTCGGTGGACTGGTTTTGAGTCAGCGCTGACGGGCGGCGTGGCGCGTTGCAGTGCAGTGACAACGTCAGACACGCTGGTGAACGGGAGCAATGGCGGCGTTGGGGGGAGGGAGTATGACAGCCAGCACTGCATAGTTGGACGGCGTGATAGCTGATTTGATGGCGATTTTCGGGGCGAATAGTTTGAAATTTTGCGTGTGTACAACACGTGTTACACAATGTATCGTCCGATGCATTCGCTGTACACGTGTATGATGTGTAGCATCGATGTCTGGTTGTTATCGTCCGTTGGTGTTGAGAAACTGTCGTTGTTTGAGCATTGTTGCTTCCATTACAGTCCGCATCATTGCCGTTCATCGCCAGTCCAAGTCGTGTGCGGTCCTTGCGTTTCTCCGCTCGCACCTCGATCGATTCGATTCGATTCATCTCCCTCCAGAACCGCCTCTAATTTGTCGTGCGTCACATAATCATCCCAATCGGCTCCAATCGGCCAAACCAATAACGACCTCATCAATGTTCACCCGCTTTCCGATACCGACTGCACCCTGATTCTCCGCATCGCAAACATGGTCCCCGCTCGTCGAGCATGCCAATTTCTGCGCCAATCCCATCCCATCGCCTTGCCCTCCGCTCCCTCCCTCCCACTTCACTACACCATCTGCTGCTGTGTGCTGGCAAGGTGGACACGTGTCCCGCATCACCATACATGCCACCTATCTACCGTCCGGTCGCATCCGACGCACACCCCAACGTCCAACCATGAAGCTAGCCAGCAGTCTGCGTCGAGTACGCGCGCGTTGGAGACTGCATCGTATCGAATGGAATGCAATGCATCGACCGCTCCAGCCGCCCAAGGGTTACGAGCACTTCCATTCATTGGAGGCCGTCTTCCCCGGCATGCGCGGCAGGCATAAAAAGGTGCAGTCCTTTGCCCAATTTCGAACCATCCTCTATCACGCGTGGCGCCTCTATCGTCACAATTTTATTCCCGATCCCCACATTGCACGCATGGAGAACAGGTTGACCGAATTGCAGCACAAGAAAATGCACGCCAAATGGCGCAAAATTTGGCACACAGGCGAGAAAGTCGTCAAAGATGGTGCCGATGCGATGCACGATGTGGCCGCTCAGGTTCGCGGTAATAAGCCACAAATTGAACAAATCGTACGCGATCGTGTCGGCGTGTTTCGTACCGCTATCCATCAATTTGCCGACGGCTATCAAGAGACCTCAACCGGTGAAATGGATGTCTGGGGCAATCAAAGTTACAATTCTCGTCTTGTCAAGCTCGACAATGCTCCCGTGATTTACGAATCAATCGTAATGGCGCCGTCATCATCCGTGGACGCGAAAAGCAGCTGAATTCGTATCTTATTAGCATTTATAAATTATATATAGTTTGTTCAGTTAGAAGCAATAAGTTAGAAAACTCAACACTGCAATCATTCCGTCTCTACAACTGTTTCCTCCCCTCGTCGCTCCCAACCAAAGCCGCATACGCCTTGGAAACATCCCCGCCATTCTCCCGCAGTGCAGCATGCGCTTCAGATGATGAGAACCCAAGCGAAGACAACTTGCCGATAAGCTCCGGATCATCAGGGTCAGGTTGTGCTACTTTCGGCGCATGTGGTGGAACCACCGTCATTGAAACAGGGAATGGACTCACTTTGCTCCTGCCGAATAACAACGGCTCTGCAGATATTTTCATAGAGCGTTTTGTATTTGCCACTTCCGCCGCGCCTGCCATTTGATCCTTGGCCTCCTTGAGCGTTACCACTGTCGTCACATGATCTCCTTTTTCTCCACCGACTCGAGTTGCTGTATACCCTGCTGGTACTTGCATTGCATACGCATTGGATGCCAGCAGTGGATTGAAGAACCGAATTGCCAATACATTTCTGTTCTCCTTCCCGATTTTCATTTGAACATAACCAGACACATCAGTTACACGATTCCGTGTTCCATCCGCCTCAAATATCAAAATACACTTTGGCTCCGTGTACTCAGCAGGTTCTTGACACCATGCACCTGAATCAAGCGAGCAATCAAGTAGCGAGAGACGCTCTTCTGTAAGGTTGACAACAAACACTCGAACCGATCGCACAGCTCCCGATACATGCCTAGGCCGCAACTTCATCGCTTTGGCCAATTCTTGCGACAGGTCGTTCTCCATAATATTGCTCTCCGTATTTTCGCCATCGTCAATCCCTCTCCCAGGTAGTTTCATATTCGTGAATATGCCTCGTCGACCGTCCACTGAAGCATCTTGATGCAAGCTCTTCATCTCCATCATATATCCGTTCGCAGCTTCAGCCTCTACATTTGTCGACATATCTACCATTTCCACAGATTCGTCACGTGTGTGCTTCTCGACCAGCTCTTTAACGCGCATGACTTTCTTTCCAGCATTGCCAACCACGCCTCCCTGTAACCAAGTTGTTTCTTGAATTGTTTTCAAGTCCTGGATAGCCTTCCGCAGCGACAAATTCATTTCATCTCTCGATGTCATAGAACCACAATGAATTTTCTTCCAGCTAGGTGCTACAACCGTTACTCCATCATGCCCAATTGGTCGCACCCCAATCATTAGATAGTCTTTCGCCTCAAGTGAAACTTGAGTATCGACCACGTCTATGAGAGGATATTCCCACAACACGTGCCCATCTAGCGATGTTATGATTAGCCGCTTGTTCGTGATTAATCCAGCTCTCATCTTTTCCGCTCGTTGTGGATTACCTTGCGCGTCAAGCAGGTACTTGGCTTGAAAATGTGATGACCTAGTGCTTCTTCGCATTAATGCCCACAGGAACGCAATCACGTCCTCATCTGTCGCGCTAGAATGTACAGGAACAAGATGGGTCCAAGAGTGCAGTTGTTCAAGGATGTGATCA
The DNA here is from genome assembly GCA_030407315.1 of Asparagopsis taxiformis. Lineage (NCBI taxonomy): Eukaryota > Rhodophyta > Florideophyceae > Bonnemaisoniales > Bonnemaisoniaceae > Asparagopsis > Asparagopsis taxiformis. The sequence goes on from JALQPE010000320.1 coordinate 70,388, forward strand.
TTTTCACTCCGATTCACAACTTCCAAGATAGCTTGTCCCAGTGCACTTCTCAGGTTATATGAAGTCATTTGATCCGCGTTCGTTCCCCAGAATGCACGAGGAGGGCGAGCCGGTTCCGCAAGATCTCGGTTTCTCTCAGAAACCATCATACTGCGAAACCCTGCTGCCGGTTCCGCAATCAAATCAAGAGCACCGGTTAATGGTTTCAGCACACCACCAATGAAACCTTTCCCAAGTCCTCTGATGAACCCAGATGGGCCGTCTTCTGTTGCCCCTTGGATCGGGTCTCTAATAAGCCCAGCTGCTCCTGAGGCAATGCCATGTCCAAAGCTTAGCGCACCTGTGAAGAGCCCTTGCGCAGGAGATGCCACAATTCGGGCACGTCCTCCTCGTATAGAATCGCGTTCGGCCAGATAATCTCTATCTCCTACAGCTGTCTCGAGGCCCTGCGCCACTGCTCTTGGAATACCTCCAAGTGACCCGACAATACCACCAACTGTGTTGGTCAACAGTGATGACGAACCCCGTCCAATACTGGCAATGAAATCGGCAGATCCCTTGGCATTTGCTGGTTCCACGAAAAAATCACGGGTACCTATGGCGATTGAGTCGAATAAGGCAGATGGATTGCCGATTAATGAGTTGGATGTAAGTAACGTCATTTTTTGGTTCGAACCTTGCGATACATAAAACTCGCCAATAAGGGAGCGGAAGTGGGCGGTTGTGTCAAAGACGTGTTCGAGCTGCAAAGCGTTGAATCGGAATTCGGCATTTTCGACATTACCGAGTACTGCGACGAGAGTACGAATTAGTGATCGGAAGCCTCCAACATTCTCTGCAGCTTTTGAAGTGCGAGATGATGTAAACGATATAGATAGTTTCAGGGGGCAAAGCTCTACGTTTTCAACGTAGAGCCGATTCAGTAATGCATTTCCTAATCCATCGTCCGACTTGCTCGTATCCAACGCCTTCGTTGGAACACCACTCGACCCTACCAATGGTAAGCCGAACTGGAGCGCGTCCTTTCCATCTAAGGCTTCTTCCTTTTCTCGATTTGTTCCACCTGCTGCGTCAATTAGGGAGACCACGAAGAGCCACACACGGAGCACGAAATCTTCGTCTGCTGCAAGTTGCAATTGCTGTAAAGCTACAAATATCCCTCGAAACGATATGATGCCTTGTTTCATTGACGGAAACGGCCCATCGACTGTGAATTGGAAAAACGGTTTCGGGTTTTGTCTCCTGTTGTCAGCTGACGAGGAAGCACCGTCAGTACGACGATTATTTGTGTTATTGTTCGATGGAGGTGGAGACCACAGAACTACTGGCCATGTGCACTGCACTAGTTGATTATCCAGCTGCACGTCTTGCACTTCACATATGATCAGCTGTTGTCCATCAAATCGATCCAGGCGGAAATGGATACCTGTTACCGACAAATATGCAAGTTCTGCTGGTGTAGACTCAACAAAAGAAATTCCAAGGCCGTTCACGAAAAGTTCAACATCAAGGTTACTTGTAGGTGTATCCAATGAAACAACACGGCTCTCTGATCCGTTCTGTACACGTTCCACAGAATTCTCATGATGGCCTGCCTTGGAATCAAACTCATTCCCGTCAGAGAATGTAACAACCTTCGTCGGGCCATCAACATGAACAGATACTACAAGAGGAGGATTGAATCGTTTTGCGTGATCGAAGGGGACGTCTTCACTGATTCTGTCGATATTGAGTTCAAACTTGGGATATCGGGTCTCCTTCTCTTTCCGACTTCCAGAGGCACCATGACCGGCAACTTCGGCGAGGTCAGAACAAATAGACTCCGCTTTAGGTAGACGGTTCAAGGCAGGTGTAGACTTGGAGTTCAGATTATCAGCAGCAAGGGGGGCTTTCTCAATAACTTCAACAATAAGCGATCTTCGCTTCACTGGTGCCTGTGGGTCATCCCACGAATATCTGGTTGACTTTCCTGGCCTCACGAGCCATGGGCGGATTTCCTTCACGGCATGTTGCCGAAAGGCAATCGACCGGTGAGAACACTCATTAATGATTCTATACGGGGGAGTACTTCTGTCTTCCTTGTGAATTATTACAGCTGAAACGCCATTACCTAGACGAGATATCACAGCTCGAGCAATATATTGTTCGTGACGTTTTGGTCTGTACATTTTTGCCGCGAATTCCCCCTCAACGCCTTCTACTTTCACTGGACGGGACCAAATCCATTCTCCCGAAGAACTGTCACTTGCTCTTCGTAGGCATATGGCTTTCTTCTGCGACCCGAAATCCCAATGTAACGAAGCAAGCTTGCCAGGAGGCACCGAATGAACTTTTGCGGACAAGGCGATATTGCGAGAATTGAGTGCTGCAGACTGGCACCATTCGATTGCATAAGGCGTGCGATTTTCCAACCACACAGCATTCCTGATTGTTGCAACAAACGTTCGTTTGAATCTCCCCTTTGCTGGGCGTACTTCCAACAGTAAGGACAATCCTTCCAGGCCAAGTAGAATTGGTTTGTCTATTTCGCATACTTCAGTGCTAACATTAGTCCAGATATCTTCTGTAATGTCAGCTCGTTGGAAAGAGAGCCAACCACCTGAAAAGCAGATGAATCGGTCTGCTTCAGTCCCAGGTGGGCGTCCTCTCAGATAGGCCTTTGGGCCATGGTTGTTGGAAGAATCTCGATTGTTCTCACTATCCCGAAAAAACAGATCAACATCAGAACGGTTACGAATCCAATAACTTGAGAATGTTCTGACATATCTTGTTGTTAAAGCCTGATCATGGTCTAGGTTCAATTTCATAGGAGTATACCGCCCAACGCCCAAGGGAATGTCCTTGAGTTTCGTGAGACCAGCATAGAAATCTCCACAACTCTTCGGTGGCAGCTTCTTTCGAGTAGGTTGAATAATTGCGGATTCAATCTGTGGGCTGTTATCCATCCCCATCGCTAGTGAAACGTTGCTGAAGTCGGCACCCGCTGTATGTACATGAGCCTCTCGTAGTGGTTCGATAAGGCCTTCTGCCACAACTGGATCATGACCTGTTACACTCAGACGTGACGGTTGTGCTAAGCGGAAAAAAACAGGGCGCGGAAGAAGATTTTCAAGAACCAAGGGAGTGCATATATGTAATTCGACCCATCCGTGTGAGCTTGCGTATCCTTGTGGGATGTTATCAACTACACCGGAGTCAATAACTGGGAGAATGGAGAAACAAAATGGTTGGGCAGTCCCAAAAGCTCGGCAGATGAGAATCAGGGAAGCTGGACTATTATAATCCGTACTTTGGCGTCGTCCTTCCGCTCGTTTTGTTTTCTCGTGCAGATCCCGACCCGTTTCAACCAAAGCCTCAATTTTGCTAAATGGGTCACTCCACTTGTAGCTGTAGAACACCCTTCCCCTTGACTTCACCTGCTTCGTATTTGAACTTGGTAATTCTAGATCTGGTGCATGAAATATAGCAGGTCGAATACGCACAGAGCGATGTACGGAATGAACTGGGATAGACCAGGAATCGCCGGCCTTCACAATCCCCTGTGTGTTGTCGATAAGATCTGGTGTTCGAGTTTGACTCATATCGTCTGACAGATTATCATCATTTCGTGTTCCACCAATGCTGACCTCGAGAACGGTCTTCGTCTTGTTGACAAGTCGGAGGACTGATCGGATGCATCCACATGGGACACCATTTCTCATTGTCACAGACCATACAAGAGTGAGAGCAGTAGGTTGACCACGAAGCCCACTATCATCATGGGATATCTCTGTTCTATCAGGAGAGAACTTCACTAAGCGAGTTCCGGTGTCAGCAGTTGATAATGTTACAGGTTCATAACCGCTCAACGATATGACGCATCGCATTGCTAGGTGACGGTTTCGATTAGGATCTGTGGATAACCCAACGCTTGCACTAATCGCAGACCACAGCAGCTCTTCTGTGGGTGTATCGATTTCAATTTCCCCACCGTTTCCTGACAAAGAACGGCGAGTAGAATCATAAGGAAGCCACATCATTACAGAGCGACCAGTTTCATTCCGAACGCAAAACGCTGCAACACTTGGTCTGGGAGCAATAGGGTTCATCATGGCACCAAGTGCAATGCTTTGGCTTCTAATCCAGTCGTGGGTACCGTCTACGGTGTCACTTAGGTCTTCGCGCTTCAAACGATCTTTTAGATCTTCGATCGCAGACTTCAGTGCTTTCGAAACTCTGGCAGCCCCAGAAACAGTGCTTGGAGTTACATTGATATCAATGTTTCTTTCAACACGGACATGGATAGCCTGTGAACCAGATCGTCCTTTTGAAGCTGCAAGTTCAAATGGAAATGCTTCAACGCCTGGTTCCCACCATCCCTTCTCTTCATTGAAGAGGTCTATCGCAAACTCGAAAAGAGCGTTAGTCAACCATGGAACGTTTGAGCGTACAACAGCATTTCGGACTCGAGCTTCCATGATTGGAATATACCGTCCCGCCGTTTCATCTGTGAAAATTAAACGGCAATGGGGAAGTGCGAAGTGAACAGCTAGACGAGCATCCCCTTCTTCTCCCTTATCAATCCATTGCTCAAACCTGCCAGGTTGTATTGGTCTTCTGGAAACGACACTTTGCTTCAAGCGAACAAGTCTTGAACCAACTGCTAGAATTAATGGGGCATCATTCACATCAATACGTATGAGAATCGATTCAGCACTCAAAGATAAGCTGGAACCTGGGGCCTTGATGGGTTCATCTCCAGGATTCTTAGGAGGATCGTAACCTCGTCCTTCAAATTTCATTGATACATCACAGGGATACAACATTGGAGTTTCCGTATCTGTCCTCAGTGGACCTGCTGATGACGTTTGCTTTGAAAATCTTGGACTGGCTGATGGTGCAATCACTCCACTCGAAAACGGACCCACAGTAGAGAGGTTTACGCGTAATCCGTTCGCAGCCATTTCAACCACATTTCGACCTGTGACAGCTGCCCATTGCACTTTAGCAATCACATCGCCACGAATGACAAGAGATCGACCGTCACCGGGATACTGATTTGCCATTAGCCATATTTCAGGTCGCGATATGGTAAGGATAAGTAGTCTACCATTGAATCTTAACAGTGGTGGCGGAGCTGACGACTTTAGAAATGGAAATCCAGGTGCAGTCAGCAGGCCGAGATCCCTGAAAAGTTCTGGGACAACGATAATGCGCAAGTCAGAAACAACGACCATGACATTTGCTCGGAAACCAAAAGGTCGGTCCCATGTAAGTGAAACAGATCTACTATCTTCAGATTTCATGTCTGGAGATTTTGATGACGGTCCTTCTCCGTACGGGGTAGGTGGTTGTAAGTCTTGTCGAATTGGCATGATCAATCGGGTGCCATTCGTAGGTACACCTGGGCGAATATCTTCCAGGGAATGCATATTTGCATTGACTTCAATCGTCATTCGATAGTCAACACCATATTCAAACGATCCGATGAGGTCTGTCAACTCCGAGCGGATAAGTTTCGAAGCTTCATCTGTTGCGTCACCACCTGACATAATGATACTGTCAATCTTCGGTACCTCAAAAAGAATTTGGTAGTTGGGAGGCATCCTATTCGAGGAGAACATGATGGGTTGAACTGGTTTGCGAGCCGGTAAAATAGGGGTCTTCAGGCCTCGTACGATATCAGTAAACTCAATGTCCGGCCGCTCAATTATGTTCTCCGTGAATGTGAAGTACAATATGCTATATTCTGCCTCACATAACCGTGCAGTGATACCATGCGGAGCACTGATCCGTACTCTGATGGTCGGTAACCATTTTGCCGGATCATACTCCCTTTCCTCCTCGCCATCTTTGAGGACTGGGATCCCCTCCGCATTAAGGATGACTTGGGGCACACGTCTGCGACGCCAAGTGTCAATTTTCCCAATGATGCATAGGTTGTGCGCGAATGGTGTGAGATCCTTGACAGGAACATCAGGTGCAATCTCACGAAATATAGGTTCACAACCACCCACAGTCAATGCACGGCCCTCACCTTCAGCTGGAGGATGGTATAAAACGTATGCATCAACTCCTTCAGCACGAATTTGAAATCCAATCTGGTACCCTGGAGCAGCTATATTCTCATTCGTTATGGAAGACCAAGGGACCACAAACCGGAGTGCTTCGTATGGACTTTGAGAATGCCGTGGCATAATTATATCAATACTCTCAGTAACCACGTTGACTCTAATACGGCTGTCTCCATTTGAAATAGCTGAAAGGTCTTCATCTTGCTCTCCTTCAAATACTTCTGCAATGCCTCCTTTCATTTCTAGGACTGGTCTTAGACTCTCACGCAAGACGTCGAAATATTTCTTAAGGATGACCGTGAAGCGTTGTAAGTAGACAATGCGAAGATTCCTAAGGTGCGCATCAAGATGAGCATTTCCATTTCCAGGCTTCGGAACCTTCAGGGACCATCCATCCGCGTTGGACCCCTTAGTGTTTCCAATATCGTGAGGTCGGCGACTATACCTAATTGTTTCTGCATATACGTCATATGCTGATGTAAGGTCTCGAATTCCAAATCCTCCTAGTTCTCCTGACGCTTCAATTGATCCATCAGAGAACTGAGTTAGGCGAGTACTGCAAGCTGAGACATCGAAGCATGCTATGGCCCCTTCTGCTGTTACCAGCGTTATGTTCAGACCATCCAAATCAGATTCTACTGAGAGTCTACCGCGGTTCGCAATAGCTTGCTTAGAAAGTTCCATTCCTCTCCCAGCTCGCTCTCGCAGAGCTCTTGCAGCTCCTGATGTTGTTGTTCCCAATGCGACAAAAGGGTCCGAGTACTCCCCTTCGATCCCGCCATCTGGTTTGGTAGACGTCTCCTCCCCGTGAGTTTCCGCACTTTCTTCTATAGTTACTGCGCCCTTTGTGTTATTTCCCAATGAAGAAGGGGTAGTTACATCCCGATTACCAGTGAGATAGAAGAAATCCGCAAGGGCAAAGTAAGTTTCACGAACACAAACTATGTTCAGTGAAAGAATTCTTACGGCTAGGGACTGTTCATGTCTCAACACATCACCATGGTATGAGAGAGATATGAAGGCGCGAGAATCCTCTGATAGAAGAGGGTCTGCCTGATCGTCCTCCATTAAGTGCATATTTGAAGAGTATAGCGCATCAGTCCCTGCGTAGGCAAGGCGCCGAAACGGGGCGGTTGCGCCTCGGCTACCATCTATGACAGTGAATGTCCGCACTTTGTATTCGAAGTCTACACATTCCGCTGCTTTTTTGTACTTCACCAAGGTTCCAGTGGATGATAATGTAACAACCCGTCTTCCAGAAGAATCACGCAACTCAAGCTGAAGATCCTCAAACTCTAGCTTCATATCAAATGCAACCAGAGGAGATACATGATGCTGTTCAGAATTCTGATGTTCTATTGGCGAATCACGCAATTTCCTGACCTCTTCGATGTCAGCTGAAACATGGGCTGAATTCCTCACTTGATTTGGCTCAATTCCACTCGTTGCAAACGAACGTTTCGAGCGATCTCCCCAACTTTTCGCGATACCAAGGAGTTGTCGGAACGCGTTGTGAGAAACATACGTATGAAGAGAAGGTAATTGTCCTTGAAGCCTTACTTTCGGAATTTTAACGCGCCCAAATTCCTGAGTGATTGCCTCTACAAAGGCTGAATTGTGAAGCACTTGCAGAAGCAAATGAACAGAAAATGGACGGATCACGCGTTCTGCATTTTCCTTCCCAGTGTCCGAAACGACAAACATCCCGAGGTCACTACACGCCATTTTGTAGTCAGTGTAGCGCACAGACATTGGATCAGGTTGGCGAGACACAGGTCCAACTTGTCCGGGGGATTCATAGCTCTCCAGAGGTATGGATTCTTCTGGACCCGTAGAAGTTTCCATGGCAAAAGTTCCTAGGTCCAATACAAGAGATATGTTGCTATCAGCAGATCCTGGAATAACGAAACGAGGGCCTCGAATCAGAAGATCCATTCTCATCGGCACACTCCTATCTAATATAGCCTTTTGAATGTCCATGCGCAATGCTGCAAGTCGTGGAGCTGCAGCACGGGTCAAGAATTGCATGATAGAAGGCATTTTCTCTCTCGGATGCCAAAAAGTCACTGAAGAAATGAATGCACCTTTCGGCCCGTCAACAAGTACTTCCATACCGCCAATGGCGAGATCCATCGCGGTTCGCGTGGCACCAGTTGCCCATTCCCCTTCTGGTGCTTCCTCTTGATTTAAGCGTAGGGCTGCGATATATTGAAGGGGTGTCTGTTCAAGCACATCTAATTCGTCTTTGCCTTGCAAAATGATATTGGGCAGCCCTGTTGTGGATGATCCTGATAGTGAATCAGACGAAGACGAAGGATTCGCAGTTCTGCTGTACGCATTACTTCGTGGAAACTTTGGACGTCTAGGTGGTGTGGACGTAGTTTCAATTCCATATTCACCTCGGATTTCGCAAATAGCATTGCAAATATCATGGGGATAGGAGTGAAGATGAGCAGATTGAATACTGCTTTCAACTGGAGATGGCATGTTTGAGGATGACTGCAAATCATTACCATCCACCGATTCCTGTCTGCCAGCCCATTCCTCAGCAAGGTCGGCAATCAAAGTACTGGTATCCATGTTTTGAATGTTAAACTCGCCACTCCAGGAATCTTGGCCATGTTCTTTCATTTTCTCCCCAGCCCACGGAACTCTGGGGTACATTACTTTCATACCCTTTCGAGTATCAATAACCTCGAAAGTTCCCAGGAGCGCTTCGAGCAAAAGTCCCGAGCCAGGTCGTGTTTCGAAACCTAAACGAAGCTCTCTAAACTCCAAGCTTGAGACGGATATTGGTGGATCCGGATATCCACCTTCCTTCAGCTCTATTGCTCCTCTCCCCAGCAGGAAACCCATTCGAAAGTTGGGAACAACCTCATCCTCGTTACTGCTTTCAGAATTAGTGGATGACTTCCCCAGCGCCTGGCCCGAATGAAGTTCGGGCACGAGTTTGTTTTGTTCAGGGAGCGCTGATGATGCAGAATTTGATGACAAATCAATTGTAATTCGTTGCTGAGGACCAGATGATATATCTGGAACAAGCGCACTGATGTCTTCTTGGCTTCCCGTACGCTGCACAGCAGTGTCATCGGGATTTTCATTTGTGATCGATGCAGGTGTTTCCGCATCTTCTCGGGTAGCCCGAGTGAACAGAGACCAAAATTTTGATGAACTTGCAGCTGCCGTATTGGTGGAAGGTGCCTTGTTGTTAAGTTTGCGGTCAGCAAGATCCCGGAAAAGTAATATATCCTGGAACGGAAGTTCTGTCTCAAATTTTTCTACAATTGCAGCCTCGGCAGCAGGTTCCGCTAAACCATTACGTCGCGCAGCAACAACAACATTTCTTGCTGCGATATAGGCATCGCGTGTTTCGCGGTGTTTTCGCATCCCTTCTGCATTAAATCGCAAGGCAGCTTCTCGGCGTTGCTTGAAACGAGGAAGCAGGCGATCCAAAGCCCAAAACCACCGACCTGTGGCCGTTTTTGGACGTACCTTGCGGTCGATATCAGATAAATACATGATAGTGGATAAAAGAGTATGGTATTGAAAGTCGTCCAGAACAATTTTGACATCTGGGAAGTGGAGGTCCATCTGTACACGGGGAAGATACTTGAGGGCTTTGAGCTTTTCATCTCTGCCAGCCAAAGCAGATGCTAATGCAGGGCTTTTAGTAAGCGCAATTCGCAATTCACCGTCCATTGGTTCAATAGCTTGTCGGGAACATTCTCGAACGAAACCAGCCCATTGACCTCTTGTTCTTGTCGAATTGGGGTCAAGAATCCATGACTTTAAATCATTACTAGAATTGCCCGGCTCCCAGTTTAAAACCAAGCCACGCATATATAGTACTTTATGTACAATTGGAGAGGATGAATCTTCAATGAAGACTGGTTTCCAGAGATGATTTGTAGAAGATGCACGAAGAGAATCCATTGCCAGGGTTGCAGTATAAGGCCTGTCTCGGACGCTACTTGCATCTTCGTATTGAATGACGACATTTTCGACGTCGATTTGAATATTGTCGACAATTTTGGTGACCACCCTGCTTGTGAATCGCCAGCCCCAACGGGCGACACGACTAGAAGTTGGTGGCGCATCATTGGCAGAGAACGCAGCATCATCAGCAGCAGCGGAAGGATCGGAGGAATCAGCCGAGCGCACAGAGAACTTTGCATCACGGACAGCTTCATCTGTGGCGAGCTTTGCTGCTTTGAGGCGACGCTCACGAAGTTCAAGGGCGGTCTGGTCACCGTCAGTGACTGGGGAAGCGACGACAGTGACGTCATGCATAAAAATGCGTACAGGAGCAGAGCGCAAAGTCTTCCACGGCACTTCAAGGCGTAGAAGCCCGATATACCCTGCAGTTACGGTGACGGGAAGATCGAGACCTAGCGTTTCGAACAGAACGGCCAGTGCATCCGGACGGAGGCGCAAATGAGTGAGTTCGAGAGCTCCGCGCCAGACCCCCACGCGAATGCTTTCTTTGTTTAGTCCATCAACATAGCTTCCCAGAATGCGGACGAGTACGTCTGCAACGATACCCTCTAACATCGTGAATAATTGTTGGAACGATGTCAAAGGTTGAACAAGGAAGCATGCGTGATGTCAAGAAATTGTCAAGAGGCCCAAGGGAGCTTGCTCAACGCAGCCAGTCTTAATAGTTGGCACAGCAAGCCAATCTAATGAAATTGTGAATTTTGTTATAAAACAGAGCACAGCCATTACCGAATTTTATGCCTCCTTGTGACGAAAGCTGACACCGACCGTGACCGGATCAGCTCAGTTCTGGATCCGTCACGCCTGACACTATCTTCGTCACGTTATTCTCATATTCACCACACAGATTGGTACAACCACATAATCGCTGCTGCGTTGTATCTATCCGCAACTTAAGCTGGCTACATGCCCTACCGCTAATCCTTCTGCACATTTCTTATCAATCCACTCCAAGCGCTCAGTCTCCCAGTCCTTCTCTGGCCACAGTGCCAGAGCTAATACCCAAGACGAGGCGCCGAAGCAGCAACCCGGCGGTGGCCACCGCCGGTACAATGCGCGACCCATATACAACTTTGGCCTCTTTGGGCAGACGAGCAAACTCTGGCCTCCGCCTCTCATCACTTACCGATGGCGACGGCAATCAGCCAAAAAAGCTTTCTCGCAAGAATTCCTTCGCCTCATTTAATCGCCAACGCACAGCTAGGATCGGTTCTCTCTTCCGCTCAGAAGATATGACTCTGGTTCGTCTCTATTTCGATCGCGCTGCAGCCCACGACACTGTTGATGAGCTCGGGGAGCTTGGCCTGTGCCAATTCAAAGACCTCAATGAAAATCAATCTTCATTTCAGCGTACCTTCTCCGATAATGTTCGCCGCTGTGATGACATGCTGCGTGTCATCCGCTTCATCATATCAGAGATTGACCGAACCCCCAATTTAACTCTGGCCCCCTCTTCCTTAAATGCTCCAGGCAATATGCCTACTTTCCGTCTTGACGATCTTAATGCACACCTCGCAAGTCTTGAGCATTCTTTGCTAGAAATGAACGGGAACACTGAAGCCCTTACCACCCAGTACAACGAAACCGTTGAGTTGCGCTGTGTTCTAGAGCGTGCTGCAGAGTTCTTCCGATCTGCTCCGCAAATTCAAGATCCTTCGCTTCCTAACTCTGCTACAACAAAAGTTCCCGGTTCTGGACTCATTTCAGATGTGATGAACAAGATATCTGCGCTCTCAGATACTCCTACGATTGTTGTAGATGACTATGCTGATGCATCTCCGTCTGCCTTTGGTGCCGCAATTGGTATACATCAAACGGAGCGTAGCCAGTCAAGCCTCCTGTCTTTCTTTACAGGTACTATCTCAAGGGAGAAAATTTCCGCATTTGAGCGCGTCCTGTTCCGAGCAACTCACGGGAATTGTATTGTGCGTTTTGCTGATGTCGACGAGAAACTTATTGATCCCGATACCAAGGAGGAGACTGAAAAGAGCGTGTTCATGGTCTTCTTCTCCGGTTCCGCGGTCAGAATGAAAGTAGCAAAGATTTGTGACGCGTTCAATGCGAACCGCTACTCTGTCCCAGAGGATCATGCAAGCCAGATGGCTGCTTTCAACAACTGCAAAACTCGTCTAAATGACCTTGAGGCAATCATGTATTCCAGTTCTTCTCACAGACTCGACATCCTCCGAGATGTTAGCCAACAGATTTTGTCATGGCGTGAAAAAGTTAAACGAGACATGGGTATCTTCAACACTCTGAATCTGTTGAATTATGATACTAGTCAGAAACTGTTCATTGCAGATGTATGGTGCCCGGAATCTGCTAAGGACGATGTTAGAAGTGCCCTTGATATTGGAAGACGCAGGTCAAACGCTCAAGTGCCATCTATTCTGGAAGAAAGACCGTTAGGGCCGGGTGATATCCCTCCAACATACTACAAGACCAACAAATTCACTGAGGTGTTTCAGGGTATTGTAGAGTCGTATGGTATTGCGAAGTACCATGAAGTTAATCCAGCTCCCTACACCATTATTACTTTCCCATTCTTATTTGCAGTAATGTTTGGTGATATCGGTCATGGGATTCTGATGACGCTTTTTGCGATGTATATGGTACGTAATGAATTGCGGTACAGTTCCATGGGCAAAAGAATGGGCGAAATGATGAAGACTTGCTTTGATGGACGATATATCATTTTGCTCATGGGTATATTCTCTATATACACAGGTGTCATATACAACGAGTTCTTTGCAGTTCCAATTGACCTCTTTGGTTCGAGGTGGAAATATACTTCTGCAAGCGAAATGGCTTGTGGGATAGACAATTGTGAAAATGCTGCAAGCGTTCTTCCACCTTTAGCGCCATATCCGCTTGGGTTTGATCCGATTTGGAAAACAAGTAAGACCGGCCTGCTGTTCTTTAATTCATACAAGATGAAATTGTCAATTGTTCTCGGGGTTTTGCAAATGTTGATGGGCATATACCTCTCCTATGTGAATGCCCGTTTCTTCAAACAAAAGCTGGATATATTGTATGTGTTTATTCCGCAACTCATCTTCATGACTTCAATTTTTGGATACTTGGTCATTCTTATTATCACAAAGTGGCTAATAGATTACAATGCACCTACTTGTGCTGCGAGTCCTATGTGTAATCCCCCGGACTTGAAATCAGTTCTGATTGGAATGTTCATGAGTCCAGGGAATCTTCCAGAAGATATGATCATGTTTCCGGGTCAGAATAGTTTGCAGTTATTCCTACTGTTTCTGGCTGTAATAGCAGTGCCATGGATGTTGTTTCCGAAACCATTTATACTAAGGGCGAGGCACAATAGCAGGAAGCGATATCGCCGACTGAGTGAAGATGAAGATGCGGTGGTACCAGAGGATGATGAGCACCATGGAGGGACATTTGAATTTGGGGAGGTTTTTGTTCACCAAATGATTCATACAATTGAGTTTGTGCTTGGTGCTATCAGTAATACTGCCAGTTACTTGCGATTGTGGGCGCTAAGTCTTGCTCATGCTGAACTAAGCAACGTATTCCTGGAGAAGCTGTTATACGGATCGATTGCGACTGGTAGCCCTATAGCTATGATGATTGGGTTCTTCATGTGGGTCGCAGCCACGCTCGGCGTGCTCATGTTTATGGAATCTCTTTCGGCCTTCTTGCATGCTCTCCGTTTGCACTGGGTGGAATTCCAGAACAAGTTTTATCTTCTGCATGGAGATGGAAAGAAGTTTGAGCCATACAACCATGACACGACAGAAGATGATGACGTATCAAACTAAGCCTAACCGAACTTCAGTTTCCCTCTGACCTGTACAGTAGAGTGGCTTCCACGTACCGATAAATATGTGTACCTGTAGAAGCAAAGCAGCTGCAACCAACAATTTGTTTACAAATGATCGATAATAGGTAGAGAACTACTTGTACAAGAACGCGAAAATGATATGTATGTGCAGGAAAGAGACGTCATCAAGTTGACGACTCCAGTGCATTAGATGCAAAATTGAAACAGATCTACAAAACGAGCTAACGGCTACAGTTTTCGCCATGGACGCCTGAGAGGGCTTTCCGGGTCCATCTCAAACAATTCTCGGCTCGACTCCAGTTCAGCAGCTCTGCGGAACATGAACCTTGCCTTCTCCTCGTCACCCACAGACCTCTCTAGTTCGGCCCATGCTCTCCATGGAGATCCATCTTTAGGGTCGAGATTGATGCTTCGCGAGATGTAATGGCGCGCCACAGAGATGTTGTTCTGTGAAATTTCGAAACGAGCAAACCAAAACCAAAGCCAAGCACAATTGCCGTCAACAGCAACAGCTTTCTCGAATAAATCGCGTGCCTTGTCGATTTCCTTATCCTCCCATTCCAAGGCAGCCCAGGCATGAAGCAGCGCTGCAACCTCTCTTCCTTTGCTTACTTGAGATCCCCTCTTAAAGAGGTCACGCGCGGCGTGCTTATCAAGCTGACGTTGTTCCAGAAGCGCCAGCGACTGCCACAAATAAGCCTTCTTGGAATCAATTTGCAGACCCTTCTGAAAAATTTCTCTAGCGGCTGCTATATCACCGCGACATTCTAGCAGTTTTCCCCATGAGCAATATAGGATTGCATCTCTCGGATAGATCAACACTGCTTTGCTATAGAGGACAAGCGCTTCATGAACGTTTCCATGTTTTTCTTCCATTCGCGCCCATGCTTGCCAAAGTTGTACAGCAGATCTTCCCGTAATATTCGTCCCCTGTGCATAATATTTTCTCGCCATGTCCACATTTCCTTCAAATTCTTCCATTTGTGCTAGCGAAAGCCAAGAGTGCGTATGTTTAGGGTCCACACGAATAGCTCTGGAGAAGCACTCTCTCGCCGATGCCGCCCTACCCCTGCGATATTCCAACACACCAAGTGCATGATGCAAGTAGGGATTGTCTGGCTCAATCTTCAAGCCACGCGTGAGAATTATGCGTGCCGATTCAGAATTGCCACGCTTATCCTCCAAAACACCAAGTGAATGATACAAACGCGTAGCGGTTGGACATACATTCAGGCCATTGAGGAACAAGCGCTTTGCCTCTGCGATTCGACCACATTTGTACTCCATTGAACCCCAGGAATGATATAGGGAGGGGAGACGTGGATTGGCCTCCTCAGCCTTGCGGAATAAACGGCGAGCAGCGATGAAATTGCCCAAGTTCTTTTCGAGATCAGCCCAATTCTGCCAGAGAATGGCATTGGTAGGATTGAGTTTGAGAGCTCTCTTGAGAACCTCACGGGCACGATCCATTTCTCCATCACGCTGAAGTATCATGGCGTAGCGTATCCAGGCGCGACCATTGGAGGTATCAAGCTGAACCAGAGACTCATATATACGGAGAGCGTTGCGCAAACGCCCATCTTTCTCCTCAGATTTTGCCGACTCGAAGAGCAATTCCAAAGCCTCCCGAGTTCCTGACTGGCGGTCAATTTCCACATCGGGAACTGGGGACGAATAGGTAGGATTTGGACGGGTGCGTGGGTCGTCGGTGGGAGCATTGCTCGCTGGGGGGCGGACGCGACGCTCTACTCTTGCACATACTGGATTGCGACGATTATAGGTTAGGGGCTCTTCTTGGAGATTGGGCGAATCCGACAAAACTGGAGTTGCGGACGCACGGCCGGCCAGCGGGATGGGGGCCGAGGTGACAAATGAAGCGATTTCCATAGAGTCTCTGGTTGGCGCCGCGGTGGGCAGCACGGGGGACTGGCGTTGAGGAGAATTAAAGTTGCAGTGAGGTGGAATTCGAGGGAGTCATCGAGATGATACAGTTTCCACGTGCCCACAGCGCAAGTGCTTTATGGAGTAGTTTCATTGTGTGAAATTTCTGCGACCTCCCGTTTTGGTTTACATCGCCGCTACCGTATCTGACTAGTCCACAATGTTGCGTATTGGATTGCGGACGATATCCACGCTTGATTTTTCTTCTGAAATTCATAACGTTCACAGCCACTTAGAAGGGCTTGTTCGTGTACTCGGATATGCCCCTGCAAAGTGGACCATTGAGCTGATTTAAAATGTTCATAGATCCATTCTTAATTTGAAAGATCACATCAACGGTACAGCGGTACAGCAATGTGGCCGTGTGGAAGCTTTTCAAATGATATTGAAGACCCAATGTTGTTGCATGAACACTTCCGAACGCGTATTGGCCAAATCGTGTCAAGCAATCAGATTCGCTCACTCTGAGATCCTTCCGCGACATTATCCCTCCAGCAACATCCGGTGAGCATAAACTCGCTTACAATCACGACATCCATCCATCCATCCATCTATTTTCTGCTTCTCCACATCCGTCCCAACGTGTTGAATGACGGTAAACTCAGGCATGTCTACCCGGCAGGTCGTGGTATTGATTCGAGGTGTAAGTAGTCCGATTCATTGCTATAGACGTAGGGTACGCAAAGATATCTAACCACGTTTATCTGCGCATACTGGCCGATATCAGTATCCAGGTGTGGGCAAAACAACGCTCGCGTTTGCAATCGCAAAACAACTAGGCTATTGCCTCATCTGTAAGGATGATGTTAGAGAAGCTGCCATCCGACATGACGCGACAGTGATGGCCGATATACGGTCTGTGTGTCCGGACCGTGCGTCATCCATCCGTGTCGACTCGAACGACATGACATATGAAGCTATGTTTGCTGTCGGATTGACGCAACTGCGTGTTGGTGCCAAAGGAGTTGTACTTGAAAGTCCTCTCGGGCGTGTAGCTTTAGGAGAGCGTGCTGTTGCGGTAACGAAAGAAGCACAAGCGCTGTGTGTACTTGTAGATTGTTTCGCGGAGCGTGCCGTATGGGAGGAGCGACTAGCGCTTCGTGCTGGGAAGAGTGATTTCCGTCCAAGCAATGCGGATCAGATTGCAGGTCGATATGAAAATATTGGCTATAAGATTGATTGTGATGCACATGTGAGTGCGGACTGTGCGCGACCGCCAGAGGATAATGTTGCGGAGATACAGAAAGTGATCAGACAATTGATGACGGATGAATAACTAACAACTGATAAAAAAGAAACAGTGATGGAAAAGCCTATTTTATCACGCAGTACAGAGGTGTAGGTTACAAAAGTACACCCATCCGATCCGCACTGATTGAATAACAGTTACGAAACCACAGCTGCACCTAAATTAATTACTCTCCTCGTCCAGTGCGCTCGCCAGCCTTGCGACTCTCGCCCTGAATATACAGGATAACAAGGAAGGCACAGGGGATGAGCGTGCCGAGGAAGATGGCGAGGTAGGCCGGGAATGTGACGGCCATGCCTTCTGCGAGCGTCAGATTTGGCAGGGTGGCCAGTGTGGTGTCAATGGACGACTCAATGTTCATGCGCGCTGCGGCGGCACGACGGGCGACAGGTCGGGCCGAAGTGGTGCATTTGCGCGCCTATTGGACGGGCAGACGAGCAATTGAGCATCGCATCAGGTTGGTTAGCAAAGAACAAACGACCAACATGCATGGTGGAAAGTTGGATGACTTACGGTGAAAGCTCCAGGGCGTACTGTCGCTGAAAGCGCGCTCGATCCGACGAAAGCGTTCATCTTGGCGGGGTTGGATGTGATGCGCACGTCTGGATACTTGGCAAGCAAAACTGGTCTGTTCAAAACAAAGTTTGTGAACGTTGCTTGTGTCGTAGAGAGGTATTGAAAAGGACCAAGCGCAGGAGAAAAATTGCAAGATTTTTCGGGCGGATAATATTCGTTGTCATACACTTTTGTGCGATCGACAGCCACAAGTGTAGGTGAACCCTAACTTGGGATGCCAAAGCAGCGATCTGGTATCAAGATCAAACGAGATCACCAGCAACTCAGTTGCAATGCTGTCCACGTGTTCTAACGACAGATGTCCTGTGCCTTGCACCTCGCTCCTCTGGAGATCGAAATTTTATTTTTTAGATATTTTTGGAATTCCCCTGTGCAATTAATTTAATTCGTTCAACAAAGGGTATGTTTGGAGCACTTCGTCGCAACCATCCATCCATCCATCGCTAACCATCCTTGCCATCGATTACCACATCCTTCTCCAACTATCCACATTAACAATGGCTTTTGTCGGCTCCTTCGTCGGTCTTCCAGTTGCTGCCCCCGCCCGGTCCCTCGTCTCCACAAGGCCTGCAACCCTTCGTGTTGCAAAGCCAGCGAGGTACGTAGCGAGCATATCTCAACTTTCATCAATATGTCTATTCCTTTACTTACTCTATCTATTATTTTCTTGGTGCTTGCGGTAGAATGTCAATGGCACCACTTGCGAACCAAGTTGTAGTGAAAGCTTCAGACGTCGCGACCGTCATTGCCACAAAGGAGAGTGACTTTGGAGGATATACTTTCCCCGTCATCGGTCTCCTCATTATTGGCATTATTATCGCTGTTCTCACTCCTCCCGTTAAAGACTAAACGCCCTCGCGTTTCACAATATTTTCAGCGCTGAACCCCTGCACCATTCCGGCTCTACTCGCGTCACTGCTGCGTTTTCATCCTTACATCAGTTGTTCAGAGTAATAGTTTCTACTAAAAAATGAGCTTGAACCATAGCTCAACAAGCTTTCGCTGCTAGTTTATGCCGTCCCCACTTTCCTCATGGGCATCGCAATAATCTTTCCGTTGTGCTTACGAATCTCGCACCCTGCTTCATCCAACTCTTTCGCAGCATCTCTTTTAATATCAATCGTACCTCCAGCCCTATTGGTAAATTCATTGTCGTCCAAGTCTTCGTTTGCGTCATCTTCCTTGCTGTTCTCCGGAATACGCTCTAGTGTCGTTTGAAATACTCGTCTTGATGAGGAGTACAGCGGAAAGCGACCGAACGCCCATTCAGCCTCTGTTCTTGTTAACTTCACCTTTGTGTTCATCACTGTTTGATCAGACTCGCTTCTGCGAAATGCCCAACCCATGTCTTGAAAAGATCCAGTCCTCGTGTAAGGGTCTGAACACATCCGTGTAATCTTCTCTCCCTGTCTCATCTTCCCAAACGTCATTTTATCCAGAGTCAAGTCTGAGGAGACAAGCGACGAGAACATTACTAAGGCGTCTGAGCTTTTTGCATTCTGTTCCTCTCTGGCTGAGCAGTAGTCTTGACCAAATGGCATATCAGCAGATCGGAGAGACATACTTTCAAATGCGATGATAGATGCGATGAACAGTCAAAGATATCTAGAAATGTTTTGTTTGACAGTTTGCACGATCGAGGTGAGCACAAACAGACATATGTAGAGTGATGGGACAGTTTAGAATTGTTCAGCTTATCCCAAGCATGAAATATACAACTGGATGTAGTGATTAACGCACTGACTCACAAGATCCTCTCTGATTTCATCTCTAGCAAACTGCAATCAAAATATGAGTCTCTAAATTCCCAGAAAGGAAACAAGTGTACATTGGACAAGCTATGAAACAAAATGAAATCGATCATAGTAGAGTTGTGGTTGGGTAGTACGAACGTTGCTTGTTGGTTCAAACATAGTTTCCTAGGGATGATGGCTCTGAAATTCAGTTTGAAACACATGGACTTGTTGCGATGATTTATTTCGAAATAGAAACCCGAGAACGTCCTTGAAGAAAGCAAATATTACAACACAACACAACAGAATAGGAATTGCATTGATAGAGATGTTGACGTAGAGACATATTCTGCTCCTCATGAATGTTGACGCATTGACAAAGATGATGATAGCATAGATTACCTGCCAGTATCGCCTATGTGGAGCAGTAAGGAGTACACTGATGCAATACTACACGTTGCAATACTTGCCATGGTGGATATTCAGCTGATGTGAATCTCTATAAAGGCATTATGGTTGAACCATAGTTCTGTGTAGATCTTTTCCGACAACATCTCCCGATTTGTTATGCTCATATTGGCAATATTGTGTTTTTGATTTTCCCTAGCTAGAAGTTACAACGCAGAATTCTTTTCCAAGCCTGACAACTGTAGAGAACAATCCTGTCCAGAACGTGGTCCCTCATCTCGACTTTTGGTAAATGCTATTTTGCTTCTACACGCAGAGTCTCACATAGCTTCATTGCATCTCCAATTGTTGTAACCCATCCGTCAAGGCCTGGATTTTCTGGATGATGGACTCTCTCAAAACCAGCTGAAATTGCAGCTTTCGCAGATGTTTCTCCTATACAAGCCACAATAAGCTTTTTATTAACGTCCATGTTCTTCACCCATCCTCTTACACCACTCGGGGAGGCGAAAGTGACAATATCGACAGCGTCCGCCAGAAACAGTTCTTGAGAATCAAAAATCCTGGTCTCTGTGGAATATGTATTCAATCTTAGTACTGAATATCCAAGCTTCGAAAGTCCTTCCGCGATATCATTTGAGGCTCTAGCACTTGCCGGATATAGAACTCGTTCACCCTCACGTTGTGGTTGCTGGAATTCCCGTACGAGAGTCTTCCCAGTTGCTTTGGTAGGTTCAAAGTCAACGGTTATCCCAAACGCTCGAAGCTTATCACCTGTAGCCTTTCCAACAGCTGCAATGCGTCCAAGTGTAGGATAGTCAGCTTCTCGCCAGCCTGAGATAAAGACGGAAGCAGCTTCAGGTGAAGTGATAACTATCCAATCAAACGTATTAGATTCAAGTTCTTGTGGGAGCTGATCTCGGTCCTTTGCGGGAATTGTACCAACACAAGGCAATTCGACAATTTCACGCCCAGGCAACAATTGCTCGAGAGATTGGCGTAGCATGATATTCTTCCCGTACTCTCTCGTGAGTGCAATGCGCACGGGCTTTCTCCATGCTTCCTTCTTGGGAGTCGGGTCACTGCAACAGCGCGGCGCCCGAATGGGGCTGACTGCTCGATTGCGTGGCCGCTTCAATACTGAATTTGAAGGAAACAAGATTGGCGATTGCACAAATGTAGGAAACATGTTCAAGTCAAGTTGGGTGGAACGCTGATAACGAAAGAAGTGAGGAGGTTGAAGAAAAACTACCTGCGATTCTCCACGAAACGAGATGCTTATCTCATCTCTGGACGGCGCAGGATATCACTGAGATGCATGGGGTTGAAACTTAAACTGTAGCCGTCCCTTGTATTGGCATTGAATTTGCGCTAATCTTCAGAAATTCAGAAGAGCGGATATTTTTGGATTGCAACATGCATCACGCTACGTGATCCCACCAAGGCGTTCCCGTTGACCGTGTCTTGGTTCGTTATCAATTTTCTATTCTATTCGTGCTTTCATGAGCGATGCAGTTTTAATCGTAAAACCATGCTCACTGAGCACAAGGCATCGAGGTGAAAACACTGTGAACGAAATAAAAATTTGGTAGAGCAATCGCAGGAGCGCTACCTTTACAAGAACTACAACTCTTTCATCCAAATTCAACACAGATATTCACGCGATGAAGGGATGAATAAATGCTTTCATCCTTGCCAGGACTTCGCAAAGTCAATGATTTGCGTCATTTGATCTTCAGTTTCCAGTTTGGCATTCCCATTAGCAGTATTAGCTTTGCCACCTCCTCGTCCTCCTAGAACTGCCATAGTATCCGAGGCCCACTTGTTAGCAGGAATTTTCTTACTCACTGTGCAGCATCTGACTGAATTTTTCTTGTGGTCAATCGACAGAACCATCACAGAACCCTCAGGCCACAACGCACCGAGTTTTGTTGCCAACTTGCTCAACGCCTTACCATCACCCTCTAGAGGCACTTGCACAACTGCAAGCTCCTTTCCATCCTCCTTGGCCGCAAGAACTTCCTTCTCAGCTGCCGCCACACTCTCCTCTAAAGCACCCTTGGCCTTGGCCTTGAACGCCTCAGAAGCTTTCTTCGAAAGAACGGCGAGTCGTTCGCGGAGTTCAATCTTGAAAACTGCAGAAATTGTGGCCTCATTTATCGAATTAACCAGTTTGGGCACGACATCTGGAAGACTTTGAGAGTCCATGGCCTCAGCCCCCGCCACCTTCGCCTCCAATTCTTTCGCAAGTGTATCGGCATTATTTGCGCTGTTCTTTGTCAATGCAGTGATGCGACGTACTCCAGTAGACAATGCACCTTCCTCCACAATCACAAAAGATTCGGCTTCACTAGTGTTAGATAAATGAGTACCACCACAGAATTCGATGCTCAGCGCAGACCACGCCTCATTCATAGGGTCCTTGACTAGGTCTTCAACAGGGACTCCAATCGAAACAACTCGAACTGGGTCTGGATACGTTTCACCGAAGACCGCACGCAAAGAATGGATAGCCTTTGCGTCAGCTAGTGGAGTCACCTGTGTATATACTTGTTTCTTTTCACTCACAGTTTCTTTCACAATTGTTTCTACCTCACGAAGCTGTTCAACTGTCAGGGCCTTCTTTTGTGTGAAATCGAAGCGTAATTTCGCAGCATCAACGAGAGAACCCCTTTGATCAACCGCATTCCCGAGGACCTTACGAAGTGCAAAGTTCAAAACGTGAGTAAGAGTATGGTTTGGAGCAATGTTACTCCTCGTCTCATAGTTAACTGAAGTAATCACAGTTTGGTCTACAGAAAGCGCAGTACCGTCATTCACAAAACCCATATGCAAAATGTAACCTCCAAATACTTGACAGTCTGTTACATTGAACACTTGTTTCTCCCCACGCTCATCCAAGAAACCACCGATATCTGCAACCTGACCACCAGATTCGTAGTAGAAGCTCGTGGACTCCAGAACAATTCCACACTTAGCTCCTGGTTTCAACTCGCCAGTGCTTTCCACAAAATTACCGCGTCCCCCACCGAAAATAGCCTTGATAGTCGTGGATGGATTCTGGTACCATGTATACTTGGCATCATCATTTGTTGGTACAATACCTTTGCTTGTTAGGTACGCAGTCTCTTCAGCTTCCAGAACTAATCTTACATCACCATCTGCCCCAGACCGATTGGCACGATCCGCACGAGACTTCTCACGGGCAGCATTCATAGATTCCTCATATCCTTTTTCGTCAACAGTCAAACCAACTTCCTCTGCCATACGCTGGGTAAGATCAAGTGGGAAACCCATTGTGTCATACAGAAAGAACGCATCAGACCCAGAGACCACCGTACTGTTTTCCTTTTTCAATTCGGCTGTGATCTGTTTGAAACGATCTGTGCCTCGATCCAAGGTCTTGAGGAATGTGGTTTCCTCGTCTGAAATGATATCAACGATACTGTCTCGCTTCTCTACCAATTCCGGGAACGCATTACCCATAGAAACAACAACAGAATCTACAAGGTTGGAAAAGAAGCCTGGAGGTGCCTTCAAAAATTCTCTGCCGTATCGCACGGCGCGTCTGAGAATTCTACGCAATACATAGCCCCTGCCGTCACTATCGGGAACCGCCCCGTCTGCAATGGCAATGGTGAGGGTACGAATATGGTCACCAATAACGCGATATGCCATGTCAACTCCATCTTTGTCTTCCGCTCCAAGCAGAGCAGTGTAAGGTCTACAATTGGTCACAGCCTGGATGGTGTCAAAGATTGGGGTGAAGACATCCGTATCGTAGTTGGACATCTTTCCCTGTAGAATGGAGGTGACACGCTCGAATCCCATACCCGTATCAACGTGTTTGTTCGGCAATGGTCTCAACGAACCATCAGATTCTCTGTTGTACTGAATGAAAACAAGGTTCCAGATCTCAATGACGGTAGGATCATCCATGTTGACAAGAGAAGCAGCATCACGACCTCCAATACGGTCGAAATGAAGTTCAGTGCATGGGCCACACGGACCTGTGTCGCCCATTTCCCAGAAATTATCCTTACAATCGAAAGGAAGGACGCGGGATGGAGGCAAGTAACGGAGCCAATAATCACGGGCCTCTAGATCTGGTTCGAGCCCAAGGGCGTCATCGCCTCCAAAGTAAGTAGCATAGATTTGATCGATGGGAAGGCCATACTTATCACACAATAACTCCATAGCCATATCAATGGCACCTTGTTTGAAGTAATCACCAAAACTCCAGTTACCAAGCATTTCGAAAAAGGTGTGATGATAAGTATCCTTTCCAACATCGTCCAAATCATTATGCTTCCCACCGGCACGGATGCACTTTTGGGAGTTACATGCACGCTTCAGAGTCGAAAGAAACGAATCTGGACTTGCAATACCCAAAAAAATGGGCTTGTACTGGTTCATTCCGGCATTGGCGAATAGAAGAGTGGGATCATCGTGTGGAACAACAGGGCTGGAACGAACAAATGTGTGCTTATGAGAGTCAGAAAAGAAGTTGATGAAGGTGTCACGAACTTTGGAAGCTGGCCAGGCCACGTCTCCGTTCGTTTCTGAAGAATTGGCCATCTTTAGTTGATGTTTGAGATCGATAACGAATTCGGGGGGAGATTGATGTGAACACGGATGTTAGTTCGGACAGAGACGATAGAGCGGTACGTCACTCCACGTATGGTGTTAATTTGGAAAAAAGGGGAGGAATTTACGGAGAAGTGAAAATTGTGACGTCGAGACCATCGCTGTCAGAGCTGGTATACGTGTATCAGTGATGATTAATCGATTGAATTGAACCGTTTCTATAAATCGAGCAAGACCGCAGCAACGACAGAGTCACTGTCTGTACCTTGCATTGCGACACAATGTCATCTGTGTGTATCGGATCAAGCCATGACCTTTAATTCATATAGTACTCGTTTGGCACTCTTGTTCGCAATTCCTATCCTTATCGTAAACGGCGCTCACTCATGACGACAGCCGGCTAACAACAACCTTTCTCATAACATCAACCGGCGTTTCTACGTCTGGGAACCATAGTCTAAACTGTTCTGCAGCCTGTCGAACAAACATTTCCATACCAGACACAGTAACACAACCAGCAGCGGCTGCTTCTTTCAAAAGTCGAGTTTCTAGTGGGTTGTAAACAGCATCAAAAACAACCTGTCCGTGTTTGAATAATTTTGAATTCACCGGCGTATCATCAATATCAGGATGCATCCCGACAGATGTAGTGTTCATCAAAACATCAAACTGTGCACCGCCCTCTACGTCATTAAATGCATCAAGTGACATTCCGTTCGCTGCATCTCCAAGTTCTTCTGCAAGCTCAACTGCTTTCCCCTCCGTTCTGTTCACAATACATATCTTCGAAGCGCCACGTTCAAGTGCGCCAAATGCGAGTCCTCTTGCTGCTCCACCTGCACCAATACAGACTACCCGTTTGCCCACAAGTCCTCCGTCCCCAATTGCTTCCTCTACTGCGGATATCGCTGCCACCCAATCGGTATTGTATCCCTTAAGATTCCCCGAATCATCGCGGACAACTGTATTGATCGCACCAATCTTTGCCGCAATCTCATCCACCTCATCCATTGCACGCATCGCTGCCAATTTTCCCGGCATGGTCACCGAAAAACCCTCAAACCCTTGTTGCATCATACTCAAAATGAAACCTGGCACGTTGTCTTCTACTTTCAATGGTAGATAAACACCGTCTAGGTCAGCGTGCTTCAGTGACGCATTATGCAGAGCTGGGCTCATCGAATGACTGATTGGGTTACCAATCACACCATAAACTGGTGTCTCTGGTTTGATGTTTCGGAATCGATAAAGATTCACCAGTGTCTCAGTATCAACTTGGCCAGGTGCTGACTCACGACCAGCGCCAACCGAAGCAAAGGTGAGAAAACCGCCATACTTTGGTGCAAGGACGCGTGAGGGAGTTCCGAGTTCACCCATGGCTAGCATGATAGTCGGTGACTGGGCAGCTTTGAGCGTATTGTAGACAATAGAATTATCTAGAGCGCTTGTTGCAAGCATAGCAATCTTGCAAATGTCGGCGTTTGCGTCGCGCATGTCCGCGATCACGTTATTGATTTCATCGGCAGACAGAGGGCGGTCAAAGTTGTGGTGAGACAGAATAAGACGGGCGGTTGGGTCGAGAACTATGCCTGTTGATAAACAACAATCTCGGAAGGATTCAGCAGCTTTAAGTTCCACATCTACGTACTCCGCACCAAGCGTTACTGCATCCACTAGTGATTGAATCCGCTCATTTTCGTCTGTTGTGGCGTTGCCGCCTTCCCATACAGCACGATTAGTGACGATCACCGGAAGTACCTTTTCAGCGATGAGATTCGGCCATTTGGGACGTTCTGATTGTTTCAAAAGGTCTATGCGGATTTCTGCGAGATCTGCACCAGCGCTTTTAGCAGCTTTCATCTCCTGAAGCTGTGCTGCAATTGTGTCGGCGGTGAGACTGGTGCAGATGAGGGTGGATGCTGATTGCATTTCGGATGATTCCGAGAGATCGGTTGGTGAACCAGCGTTGCGTACCGCATTCGGTGGTGATGTACTCGACGATAAGATGGGTCGCCTGGACACGGATCGGTTCGGACGAACACGTCGATGGTGAGAAGAGGAACTCACCGTTCTGGAGGAAGACAATTGAGAAGGGAGAGGAAGAATGGAGCTGAAAGCTGGGAAGAGGGACATTCTGAATTGAAGCCTTGTTGACGGGAACAAGACATGCGAGTTGTTGGTAGCATGAGAAAGCTATCGGACATGCATCGATGGTATAGTTCTGATGCACACGTGTCAATATGCACAAATGCGAGATCTCACTGATATACTGTCCAATAGAAAATGTCCATGTGTCGCATTGAGAATTGTAACCGTATCAGGATTGATGGGTTGTTCGGGCTACGCCAGCAATGAAAGTTACACGCCTTTGGTCTTAACGAACGATGACACAAGTTGTTTGGAAACAAGGTATGCGAGCAGCAGAAAGTGCAACGCTGGCAGAGTTTCTCAGTTCAACATAATCGGTGCAACCAGTGCAAACACAATTTAACCATCCTCATCCGCACCTATCACAACATTCTCGCGTCGACCGGCAATGGCATGTCTACTCCACAACCACTTGAACCTTTCGGCCGCGACAACGCGCTACCCGCAGCGGGTATCGTAGCTGCATGCGCCGGCTCATTACGTCCGGACCCTGAATGGCTTCGCGCTTATCTCACCCGTGTTCTGGGCTCTACACCCGGACTAGATCTCCGTCCGGGCGCTCGTGATGCCATAATCGAACAGTCCCTTGAGATATCGCAATCATCCAATCCGGTCACTACCGGAATTGACGTGCTCGACCGCTATCTCTCTGCTGCCAACTTTGAATCTGGCCAAGCCGTCCCACTCGTCGCATCCCTGCTACATGCAGACGTTCTCAATGCTACTGCATACGACGCCCGCGCCCGTGAAACCCTCATGCGTCTAGTCAGTGCCTTACATCTCCCGCCACGAATCCTCTATCAAGCTGAAACACATCTTGCCGTACTGGTAACAGCTGTAAATTCAAATTCCAAGGGGGAGAATGGTGAGAATGTGGAGGCTGTCGCGGAAGACCCTGATGAAGAGCGCAGGCGCAAGACGGTTAAATGGATCAAGATAGGAACTGCAGGCGTGTTGAGCGGAATAGCGTTGGGTATTAGCGGTGGTTTGATCGCACCTGCATTACTGCCCGCCCTGGGTACTGTGAGCCTTGCTGGTGCCTCTGTGCCCTTTGCAACTCTTGGAACCACAGGTGTTGCCGCCGTAACTGGCCTTTTCGGCGCCGCCGGTGCGGGCGTTGGTGCAGCTGCAATGTCTAGTCGTACGGGAGGCGTGGATGAATTTGTCTTCGAGCCCTGTAACGTCTTGGACGATGGCACCAAGCGTGCCTCAGTATACGAGGAGGCAAGTGTAACGCCAGCACAAAAAATTCACGAGGTGTTTGTCCCGTTAAGTGACGATGATGATAAATCCGTTATTGGCGGCTTATTAGTTTGGGAGGTTTTAACGTATCAAGAAGACGCCATTATTATACCAGGTGCCATTGGTCTCACCATACAATACCAAAAGTTTGCAAAGGATGGTGAAAAGAGTCCAGCTCCAGAAGATTTACTGCCAGAAGATGTTATGGATGTTGGGGGATTGGAAAAGTCAGGTCGTAAAAAACGCCGTCGCACAACAGGTGCCGTTACAGTTCTTGGAGCTGGCGTGTACATTTTACGCTTCCGCCTACATCCTGGTTCGCTAGCTGTGAATATTTCATATCGTGTTGCACTCGTTCCGCCTGGAAAGGACCCTCCTCTGTGGCTCATGGAAGAGAATGAATATGAGCCTTCTATTCAAGTCAAGGTGGACATGCGTTCCTTATCCACAGCAATTTTAGTGCCTGGGCTTATTCGATCCGATGTACATAACCTTTACCCAGGTATCTGTGCTGATCAGTTTGCTACAACGGCAGCTGCTCTAGGAAAATTCGACATCCAGACCTTTGCCCTTCGGTGGGATTCTAGTCTACTTCTCGAGTTGAGTACTGCAATGCGAAAGCTCATCGGAAAGATGGCCTTTTCCGTGGCTGCGCAGCGAGGAGCTATGATGGTGGTCCCTGCTGTTGTAGGTGCCGTTGCTCTTCCAGTGTCAGTTATTGGCGCCGTCCGCACCCTTATCGGAAACATATGGGCAAAGGCAATTTCTCATGCTAACGACTGTGGATACATGCTCGCTGCAGAGCTGGCATCGCGCTCCCTTGGAAATCGGCCTGTCGTTCTTGCAGGGTGCTCTGTCGGTGCAGCTGTCGTCTTCAGTTGTCTCCGGGAACTTTCGCGTCGCAATCTCACTGGCATCGTCCATGATGCCTATCTTGTTGGCGCCCCTTGCACAGCTGATGTGACCGTCTGGAGAGAGATACGTTCTGTTGTATCTGGAAGACTGGTAAACGCTTATATGCCAAAGGACTGGTACCTGGACTTGTATAGCAAGAGTACAACGTTTACAGCAGTCGCTGGAACTCGACCCATTCAGGATCTGGACGGCATTGCAAATGTCGAAAATATTTGTCTCACAGAAGAGCAAATCACCACCCACACGGACTATGCTGACCGTGGAAGCGCAATTTTGCTTGACCTTGGTATAGGAGATCAAGAAAAGAGACGACCATGGTTTCAAACATCAGATGATAATGCAGTTTTGGCTATAGCTGGTAGTTCAAGCGTGGAGAAGACAGACGAAATTGAGAAATTCGATAAGTTGGATATCGGTGAACTGACGAAAGAAGATGATGTTGAACTTTTCACAGCAGTCAAGAAGCGAAAAAGCTTGATCGCTACATTCCGAGAGAAGCGAAGAGAATCAAAGAGTCGAAAGTAGAAGCTTCTACATATATACATCAGCATTGGTTGGGTATGATAGACGACAGTCAGATGACCTTTCTATTGAACCATACTTGTTTTGCGACAAAGGCCTCTATGTTTGTGAATGTACAAGACAGTTTTTTTCGAATCGTACTGGTTTCAGAAGGCTGGACAATGCACGAGTTGACTTTCCCAACTAAGAATTGAGAATTCCCAAGATCATTCCTTTTTCGTTGCAAGATGATAAGCCAGAATAGACCTATATTTTAAAGTCATCTCGTATCAGGTTTACCGTTTGCATCTTCAACGATAATCTTTGCATTCTGAGAAACTCAGCATACTCAATTTCGAAATGAGATTGCATCGCGTCTCGAAACCAATACTAGCTCACATCTCGAATGCCCTTTGGCTGACGCTACGGTGTAGATTTAATTAAATCACGTCGTATCCTTTGAGAACAGTCCTTAAGCGTAGACACTATGATGAGTGAAACTGAAGTAAAAGTTCACAGTACTTTCACTTCTATCCAGTTTACTAGGGCTTTCAAAGTAAAAATTTTCGCCTCTCCCAGAATGGAAAGCGCAATCACGTATTAGTGCAACACCATATCGGGGTTCCGTCCTGAATATTTTGTCCGGAAACAATATAATGACCTCCGGTTCTCTTTCTCTGAGCAGATACTGTCAAACCAATTCGCCAAGATGAGGGTCGGGAGACTTCGGTACGGGAATGTGCTCATGAAGGGAGCAATTTCAAAGGCTCTATTTCTATTCCTTTTATCGACTAGTATTTGCTGGATAGATGCAAGGAGTCTTCGAGCTTTTGAACCAAAAAAAATGGATGATGGTTCGGTGAATATACCGTCACAACGTCAAGAAAGAGTCCTGGTTGTGCCGAAGGGAGCAATTCCACTTCTGTCATCATCTTTGACAATATGGAAAGCAAACGAAAATAACGGTAGTCTACACCAAGTCTGCAGAATAAAGGGCGTTTGCAGAGTTGGTGATGGCACTATTCTTCTTCCTTTGTGGATGAAAGCTCATTCAACTGAAATTGAAATGTGTGGTTTGAAAGAAGTTTCATATGCTATACATGAATCCAAAGATCAAAACGGTAATGAGGCTTTTACGCTAGAGGGGATCATCAATACCAGCCTAGAGCTGAAGGATAATTATAGAGAGTTTGATATAGTGGGTGGGGACCCACCAAGGGGAGAGCGGCATTTACTTGCTCATGATATGGCACCTACTATATTGATGCTTGACATGATCAAGAGACCGGAAAAGTATGAAACAATCTTCAAACCTTCTTGCCTATCGAAGGGAAAAGATGAATGTAGAGATGAAAGAAACTCGTCCTCTTTCAAACCTCTCCTCTTGGTTGACGCACGTATCTCTGATACTCTGGATTATAAATGGCCGAAGAGCTTGATAAGATTGATGAGAAACACATTCAAAGGAATACTTCCTATCGTTGACTTACAAGATATATACGGCTGGAGAGTGCGGTCTCAGGCATCATGTTTTCAGTCAATTGTGTCGACAAATATCAGGACAGGGGAAATGTCTGCGGAAACTTTTTTGGAAGACAATGAGTTCTTTTCTTCAAACGGTCTGAAACGAACCCCAGCTGAGCAAGGGCAGAGTTCTGATCGACCATGCACAATCAAAGTTCTCATCCTCAATCGATACGGCAAACGATTCATTGAAGGTAGCGACAATCTGAACACAGCAATTTCATATTATGGGCGTGAGGTTTCAAAGAAAGAGAAGAGAGTTTTGGTCGAGTCGGAAGTGGTATTTTTCGAGAACTCTTCGTTCCATGAACAAGTTTCTGTCATGCAAGAGGCGAACATTGTTGTTACATCACATGGTGATGTAAATGCTAACTTGATGTTCTTGCGACCAAAGGCTGCAGTCTTTGAAATTTTACCTTTCGGATTTGGTTCAAACATTTATCGCAATCTAACTGTGGCCTATGGCGCTCACTACGAGAATGTGACGGCTCAACCGGATACAGAAGTCTTTACGGCATGTGTTGAACACTTTAACGTACAGCATTCAAAGCAGAAGAGTGATTTCTTACAAGAATGGAGGGCGCAAGCGACAAACTTTGTTCAGAGTACAATCCGAAAAAAGGCAAACATAGCATCAGGATTTGTTGTTCCTGATGATGATGATGATGAATCGAAAAATAGAGAGGTTAAACGACTGCGACAGTGCGCGTCATATCAGCGGATCAGCGTTGATATCAAGCACTTGGCAAGGAAAGTGGTTGAAACAGCCGCAAGACAATGCCAAGTGAAAGATGATTTAAAGTTGCTTGACTCATAGTAGAAGACACACAAATACGCTGACCAAAATCGCACTAGAATACGACGGATGGGCAACATTTTGGCTCTATTTGTTAATAAACCAGTGCATAAGGACGATTGATAGACATCATTGCAATCCTGTATCTGGAGGAACTACAGTTTCTTGATTAGATGGTGCATGCGCAGTCGTCTCGGCGGGTGCGTTGGAACCGGAAAGACCGGTTTGAACCATGAGATTTTGTATTCCACCAGTGAAAGCACGAAAACCGGAATTGACGGTTTCATTCTCACGAGCGCGTTCAGCCAGCTGCCCTGTCTTCTCGGAAATCTGTAGTGTGCTATCAACTTGTTGGGCGACATTCTTTGTTTGGTTGGCGACTGCCGATGCCACTGCTGTAGCTTGTGCTTTTCCGGTCTCAGCAGCATTGAGAAGGCTGTTTCGAACATGCCACTTATCGTCCAGATCTACGGCAAATTCTCGTGTCTTTTGACCAGCTAGTGCCATCTGATCCTTGGCAGTCTTAAGCACACCTGTTTCGGTGGCATTGTCGATCATCTTCGTAGCCTTTTGCATCTCAGCCGCCACTGCGCTTCCGACGCCGGAGAAAAGGTCCCCGAAAGCAGAAAATCCTCCGCCTAGAACGCCTTGATTCGATACAGGTGGAGGGTTGGGTGCGCGGTTGAAATCGAAATTGTCCGGGACGGGTGTGATGATGACAGGTTGATCTTCAATCGATGATTCGCTCATCATGATAGCGGTGCGGCGGGCGGGTTCTTCAACGAAAATGACAACGGCTTCGAGTGTGGGCTCGGATGCAGATGATGCCGGTTCCACCGCTCGCAGGCGATGCTCCTCAATTGGGCCGCAAAATGAGAAGAATTGTTCAATAGCGGTTGGCGTAGCTACATGGCTGATATTTCGCACGAGGACGGAACGGGACAAAGCCTCTGGGGGAGGGAATGGGGCACTTGCCATGGTGGAAAAGCACAGGTGGGGGAGTTGCAAGGTGGAGCGATGGGTAGGAATGTGATGCGATGTTCCGTTAAATTGTTCTTACAAAGGTGCTCAGGAATTATTATTCAAAGGTCTAAAAAACGGAACAATTGGGCGTTTTCAAATGACCTCTCATTACGCAAAGGTTCTCTAACCATGACGTCACTTTTTGCCTCTCTTACGAAGAATACAATGATCCGAATCCCACCAGTCCAGAGTCACTAGCATACGCAAACATATCTGCTCTCGAGTGTGCACTCACAGAATTCACACCAAGATCAGATTGTTGTGCGACCAATCTTACATCACTTGGATTAATAGTAGCTCTCCAGAACTCTCCACTATCACACCACGCTTCAGCAGCGCTTCCAATTCCTCCGCGTGCAGCCGCTGCAGCAAAATCCATCAACCCTACCTTGCCATCCTCTCCACAACACAGCAATAGACCTGGTTTTGACGATGTCACAACACCCAAGTCCCACATCGGTCCACTGTGAAGCACCACTCGTGAAAGAGGCATATCATCGGTGCCACGCCGATCCCAAATGGACAGTTCACCGTCGCGCATTCCCGCGAGCACAAAATGCGGCTGCATTGCGTCCGCAGTCACACAACACGCCACTGAGCCGTCTATTGGATTCTTCAACGACATTTCACATGCTCGCGTTTGTGCCACAGTGCGAGTATCCCATACGCTCACGCCACCTCCGCCGCTTGCTGCGAAAATTTCATTTCCACTTTCTGGATCGACGGAAGCTGCATCGTGAAAACCAACTGGATCGCACTGTTCTACTTCAATCAGCGGCTTCTGCGCGAGTCCATCCACAACACACAAGCTCCCATTTGCTCCGACTGCTGCAACGCAGTTTCTTGATAATGCCGCCAAACCTGTCACTGCTTCGTACTTGCCACCGCGTTTTGGTAATCTGGCAAGATCCTGCAGTTCTTCATCTTCAATTTCCCAGTTATCACTATTTAAACTCCGAACGGTCCCATCTGAAGATCCGGCGAAAAGTAAGTTTTCATTTGCTGATGTCGTTATCGTTAAAACCTTTCCTGGATGCGGCATTTCACGAACAACATGGCTCTTCACACTACCTTGCTCTGATGTGACGGCATGCAAAGAAATATGGTCACACAAAGATCCGCCATCACTGGTCCCAACAGCTGCCACAGCCTGCCGTCCGCTTATAGACAGCCAGCGAACAGTACTTAAAGGTGCTCCAGAAAATGCAAACGCGTTTTGAGACGAAGTTGGTTCATGCTTCAAATTGGCAAGAAGCAATTGCTCCTGAGCATGGCTAGGTCTAGAGGCTGGTTGGAAGTCTGGAGCATATCGTTCGCGTGAGAAAGTGAGTGGACTCGGTGCTTGTTTCGCTTTTTCGGCCGGCGTGACAGGAGTTGTTTGCTGCTGTTGTGCGCCACGTCGAGCTGATCGCGGAACTGTGCGCCGGTAGCCGTGCATTTCCAAGACGTCAACCTCGATCAACGAGACATAAGTTGTGCTTCTGCCTCGATTTTGAAAGAATGCTCAATGCAACGCATGAAACGGTTTTTTGATCCACCAAACAAATTTGCTCATTTTTCAAATCCACTGCGCAGCGTCACGGTGGTAGGTTACAGCCCTTTAACTACTGGCTGCCAATTCCAAGTTTCTCGTCATCATGTGCTACTCCTCCTATTCTTGTACCACGCTGTGACACTAGTCGCTTCACAATATGAAACGCGTTAGAGGCACAGTGCTGCATGTGCCCGTTGTTCATGGCAGCTATGCTGTTCATCTTGGTGCTCGTGGCACTGAGACTAGAAGTCACAGATGGACGGTATATTTGCGACCCGTTGATATCGTTGACATTTCCCATTTCATTAAGCATGTAGAGTTTGTCCTCCACGAATCTTTCGACCCGCAGACTCGTCGTGTGGTCGATATGCCATTTGAGATCAGTGAATATGGCTGGGGAGAGTTCGACATTGTCATTCGCGTATTTTTCCAGGATGCAACCGAGAAAGTTGTAGAATTCTTTCACCCGCTTCGCCTGTTCGCAGAAAATAGTAGCGAGCCGTCCAAAAAACCGGTTGTCAGTGAGTTCTACGATGAAATCGTTTTTCAAGACCCATCCGAAAAGCTGCTCAAATGCCTGAAAACTACACCTCATGGTCAAGGAATAAAGTTTAAGGGTTCAGTCCTTGCGCCCTACTACAAGGACTTTTCCAACGCAGAGAGCACAGCCCTGAAAAAAATAGAAGAGGCTCGAAAACGAGTTCGCGAAGAGACCATCAAGAAACAAGAGCGTTATGAAGAATTAGAAGCGGAGAGAGCCGCCTTGAACCGAGAAATCAATTTGATCAGTCGTGGTTCTTGACAACTCCCTAAACTCGTATAGCCCTTTACTTCTTGAACATGCGAATGCGCAATATACAATCAAGTTTACTTTACCCACCGTTCCACACCAATAGATGTACTCCCTATTTCAACCAAGCAGAGCTCCTACATTAGTTCCATCGGGATCAACCTTGCTTGCATCAACTTCCTCCTCGCTTTCTTCCCCTTCATGCTCGTTTTCATGCACATCATTGTGCTCACTCTTTCTACGTTTCCTCCCTCTCTTATTAGGGACAAACTGTGTAATCTCGCCAGCATGGTACTTCCACCAACATTCTCGTGCTGTTCGGTTGCACAGAGGTACTGGTCCTGGTTGACACAGTTTGCACTCGTAAGTTGTCTTGGCTCGACATACCCAACAGCGGCCTCGCGGCCTACGTTGTGCGCTGGCCTTGACATCACCAATGAACGAAGCCTCATGAAGATCAAAAGTTGTGCTCACGGCCCGTCGCTGCGGGTCTTCTACCACCGGTACCATGGCATGTGTCGGAACCAACGTGTCTGGATCGCCAACCTTCTTGGGATGACCAAGACCCGGTACAGTGACTGAAGCTGGACCTACGCCTATACGTGGAGTAGTGAAAGCAGTGTGCAGAGGTCCCCGTCTTTCACTTCCAACGTGTGCTGCACTACCATCGAATGAAAATAGAGCAGTGTATAGGTCTGGACGACGATCGCGATAGATCCCCCATTGAGTGCGAGCTGTTCGCATGTCATCCAAATTGTACGTGTGCAGTAGAACGGTTTCTTGATGGCGGCCAGCATCAGACACAATTGCACCAGTGTGGTCAGTCATAAAGGATGAACCATAGAATGTGATCGAAATATCGGTTGTAATGGCCAATTCTTTTCCGACACGGTTGGCGGCGATGACAGGGATCATGTTTGCAGCAGAATGACCCTGCATGCAACGCTGCCACTGGGCACATGTATCCATGGCTGGATCTTGTGGCTCGGAACCGATGGCTGTTGGATATAACAATAATTCTGCGCCTTGAAGAGCCATACAGCGAGCGGCTTCCGGAAACCATTGATCCCAGCAAATGCCGACTCCAATTGTAGCGAAACGAGTCTTGAAAGTTCGGAATCCAGTATCACCTGGACTAAAGTAGTATTTTTCTTGATAACCTGGGCCGTCCGGAATATGCGACTTTCGGTAAATTCCTAGCTGAGTGCCGTCGGCGTCAATAACTACTATAGAGTTAAAGTAAGCATTACTGATGAGGAAGACGGAATGAAATATGTAAGTAGGCGGGTATTGGAGGAAGGGTTTGAAATGGGGAGGCGGAAACATACTTTGCGCGTTCGTAGAAGCTAATGGGAAGTACGACATTGAGCTCTCTAGCGAGACTTTGGAAGCGGAAAATATATGATTTGTCATCCTCCATTGACACGGCGAGGCGAATGCAGTCCATCTGGTCAATAGGGAAGTAGAGCGAGGCGAAAAGCTCTTGCAACAAAATAATATTAGCTCCTTTGCGAGCAGCATCGCGAATGAGAGCATCGGCTCGACGGCAGTTGGCATCGACATCGCCGGTGCAACTGAATTGGACAGAAGCAACGGTTATAACGCGCGGCGCGGCGGCGACGACCACGGCCGCTGCGGCCGCAGCGTTCGCCATGAGGCGCGGGCGCGCGAAGGGCGAGCGCAGAGAAGCGATGGTTGTGGGGAGTGTGCTCGAGAAAAGTGCTTGCACGCAATGAGGATTTCGGCCCCGATGAGTCCGTGGGTTCGGCCGCGGTCCCTGTGTCCAGAGGGTCCGAGCCCGACCTCACGATCGGTCTTAACGTGCACGCTTCGAGCTGGACCGCAGCGCTTTGCTGCACTCCAAGTAGTGTGTTTCACGCGGTAGTAGCTCGACGCCCCCGTCTACTAATTACTTTTTCAATTCTTCAATTACTCTCTTTATTCACATTACACATAACTCAACCGCTCACTTGTGATTAGACTCTTGCTTGACCATGATTCGCGGCGCCACTGCCATTGACATTAGTTCCTGGAACAACAGCTTGCACGCGTAGGGAATGTAGATCTGGCTGATTTCCGTCTTGTTATTACAACTGCGACATTGGAACACGTTCTTCCGCAAATCCGCAATTGCGATTAAACCACACCTATCGCACACATGAACTCGCGACTTGTCGCTCATTTCCATCAATCGCTCTTGAATAAAATTCGCCCTGTTCAAACATCACACACAAACACAAATACAGTTAGGTTACGACTTTCTACACTCGCTCGCGTACCACACTCTTGCAAACCTACCCTCCATGCGAAATCAGACAATCTCGCTCCATTTCTCCAAATCGCAAACCTCCGCCACGTGCACGACCTTCGAGCGGCTGGTGTGTAAGCATCGTCACCGGACCAGTTGCTCGCGAATGAATCTTGTCATCAACCATATGCTTCAATCGCTGATAGTAAGTGGGTCCAAGGAAAATTTGCGCCTCGAGCGGTCTCCCAGTATGCCCATTGTGCATCAATTCCCACCCATGCGGCTGATACCCATTCTCTAAAAGCTTCTGTGCTATATCTTCTACTGTTACCTCTGTAAAAGGCGTTGCATCTCCCTCCGTTGCCCGTATTGACGACACCTTCCCCTGAAGACACTCAATAAGTTGCCCAATCGTCATTCGGGATGGAATTGCATGTGGATTTACAATGATATCGGGAATGATTCCCTCGGATGTAAACGGCATGTCCTCTTGGCGATACGTGATTCCAACTGTACCCTTCTGACCATGCCGAGACGAAAACTTGTCTCCTATCTGTGGTTTTCTGATGGATCGCAGTCGCACTTTCACAAAACGCGCTCCTTCTTCATTCGTTGCCAACAAAACTTTGTCGACTACACCAGACTCGGTCGACTTGGCTCCCTGCGATAAGTCCTTCTTCGTTTTCGCTCCAGCAAGCATGGCGAACGACGGTGCGTTGTCACCAGCAGTTTCATCTTGTGGTGTTGGGTCCAGCGGTGAAACCTTACCCACTAGAATATCATTCCCAGCAATTCTAGTTCCCTCACATACAAGCCCATCACTATCTAGTTTGTCATACGAACCCGGTTTCATTCCAACACAATGGTGCCGATCCGGAACTTCAAAACGTTCTTGAACTCCAGCTAGATGTCGTTTTTCCTCGTCACGGAAACTTCTAAAGTAGACAGACCTGAAAAGACCCCTATCAATGCCTGATTGAGACATGATAACGGAATCTTCCTGATTGTACCCAGAATAGCACGCAATAGCCACACATGCATTAATTCCAGAGGGCAGAGCACGAAACTTGAGATGCTCCATTGCCCGTGTACACACAAGTGGCTTTTGGGGGTAGTACAGCACATGCGCTTGTGTATCCATCCTTAAACTAAAGTTGGTGATGTACACACCCATTGCTTGTTTTCCCATAGCAGATTGATACGTATTACGAGGACTCTGGTTGTGATCCGGAAATGGAATAATGGATCCACACACTCCCAAAATCATTGCAGGATGAATCTCGCAATGCGTATACACTGCTGAATGGTTCTTCTTTTTCAGGTCACTCATGAGCATGGCAATCATGATAGTTTCCTCCTCTTCACAATCAACATACTCGATAAGGTTCAACGACAGTAACGACTTGAAACCAAACATTGATTCGTCATCATCATAACCTGTCGGACCTGCGTCTGCTTCCAAAGCTGGAATATGTTTCTTCCTGATTTTCAATCTTGGTTGGCGCCAACCATCCATGTTTGCCAATGAATCCTGCTCAACAATAAACAGCGGACGGCATATGCGTCCGGCATCGGTATAAATGCGGAGCTCTCTGCGTTGGTGATCCATAACAATGGATACCTCATATGTAATGTCACCCTTTCGTCGCAAACCGCGAAGCGTGTCTGCAAGACTATCCGCTTTGTGATGAATCCCAACCCATGCACCATTAACAAACACTTTAGTGGACTTGGAAACTTGACCGGGACTAATTTCCATCAAATTATGTGTGCTCCATTCCTCAAGAAACAGTTGAACTGGACGTGAAAGTGACCCTACTGAGATGTACGCCATCAATGCCAGGTTCTTGACCAGGCCACATGCCTGGCCTTCTGGAGTCTCAGCTGGACAAATCATTCCCCAATGCGTATTATGAAGCTGCCGTGGTTTCGCAAGTTTTCCTTCGCGCCCAATCGGAGAATTGAGTCTCCGAAGATGGGATAGTGATGATGCAAAAGTGAGCCTATTCAATACCTGAGACACGCCAGTTTTTGTTGCTGCACCCCCAGATGCATTCCAGTTTCCAGTAGCTAGAGCATATTTCAATCCATTCGTGATGATGGACGACTTCACAACCGATGCCAGATCTACTTCTCCCCCTGCATTCACAATGCGCTTAGCATTTGCTTTAACATCCTTCATGAGCTTGCGAAGCTGTTGCCGAAAAAGTCCAGCCATCAATGGACCCGCAAGGTCTAGGCGCTTATTCCCGTAGTGATCACGGTCATCTTCAGGCTGTCTTTTCAGAGCCACCTGAAGCATTTTGTTCACCATGTATCCTAGGTAGTATCCTTTCTTCAGTTCAGATTCGGGTTCAGTGCTAATATGGGGTAGAAACTCGAGCTGAAGAATGTCCTTCGCATATTTGATTCGGCGATCGCGAGAAACCGCAACAGTTTGGCCACGTTTCCCAATGAAATCTAACGCAACATCTTGCTCCTGGATGACTTGAGCTTCCTCAATCGATGGCATCAGGGCGGTCATGAGCTCATCATCTGAAAAGTCATAGCATATATGACTCATAACCTCTTTATCATTTTGGAAACCAAGTGCTCGGAAGACAACGACGATCGGGATGTCCTGGCGAATCTGTGGTAATGTACACACAATTGTCTGCCCTGCAATGTTGCCTTTTCCACCACTACGAGCCAAAAGCTTCACTTGCAATGTCGTGGCTGGTCGATTGCTCACATCCGCCACAGATCGGACCTCAGCAATGTGTGAGAACTTCGACGGTTGGGACTTGATGAATACAAAAACATGGTTTGCGGACATTCGTTCCTGTGCAAGCAAAACTTTCTCGGAACCATTAATAATAAAATACCCGCCTTGGTCGACATGGCATTCACCATTCTGGTTGAAGTCAACATCTGTTTTGCAACCATCCAGGAGACAGTATTTCGAGCGAAGCATTAACGGAACGCGCCCTATGAAAACCTGTTTACCGGGATCCGTTGTAACTTCCTCCTCTCCGATCTCTGGATCGATCATGCGGACTTCGCTCTTCGTGATTTCACAATACAACGGTGCCGCGTACGTCAAATTTCTCAGGCGAGCTTGATTTGGATATAGCAGCTCTGTTTCCCCAGTAGACTCCTGGAAAATCGGCCGCCCCATACGCAATTGGCCAAAGTTGATGACAACTTTACGAGATTCATCCCCCTCTTCTTGACCAGGGAGATGTTGGTCTTCGAAAATGAGTTCAATATCTGGAGATTGGTCAACCAAGTCCTGCAATCACATTTGAGATGAGTATGGAAGCATACTGGTAGTGAGTAGGGGCGTTATGAATGAAAGTGCAATGAATGGAGCTTACGCAAGAAAGCTGCAGAAATCAAGGCTAATACGACGCACGCACAAACAAAATGGGAAGAGGAGTTCGTACCTGCATTGTATTT
This sequence comes from Asparagopsis taxiformis, assembly GCA_030407315.1. Classification (NCBI taxonomy): domain Eukaryota; phylum Rhodophyta; class Florideophyceae; order Bonnemaisoniales; family Bonnemaisoniaceae; genus Asparagopsis; species Asparagopsis taxiformis. Next base: position 110,904 of record JALQPE010000320.1, read on the forward strand.
GTCATGAACACGTCAAAAGAGTCGAGCTGTTGGCCAACAAGGCCCCTTTCACGAAAATGCGATGATATAACGGTCCACGCATCTTCTTCAGTGATAGGTCCGTTGTCGCCATCCTCGTCAAGGTCGTCGTCGTCAAAGATGACTTCTTCATTAGGAACCTTCACATCGAAGTCATCGTCGATATAGCCATCATCCATGACTCGTCGCAGTACGTTTGAAACCTGTGTAGGCAGATGTCTGGAGTGTGCGTGCGCAAATCGCGAAACGGAAGCAGATTCAAGCGCTAGCGAATCGGTATTTTGAAAGCTTCAGAGACCAACAGAGGCTGATTGTTCACTCTCAAGCAATTCACACTAGACTCGCAAATGATGGTGATGAACGCACCAGGGTGCGATGATTGGAGAGCAACGAACGGGCCAACGGTGAAGACGTCGCCGCAACGCTGCCTATACTCGCAGGTCTTCGCTTCCCAACGAGGAGTCAAGAAGCTTGCGCAACACGTTGGTGGAGCGAAATGAGCTGGAGAAAGAAACAAATTCGTTACACCGCCGACGCCTTGCGAAAGTTGATCTTCGAGAAAGTGCCCATTTTCCTCACACAATATATGTGTAGTGCACGGCCACGACACAAACCAGCAGTGCGCTGCTATCCGTAAATTTTTCAAATTTTCAACATAGTGATCAACTCAGTATTTTGCCAAGTTTCCCGCCAGAGGTGATTCGAGTACAGATCATCCCGAAAGGCCCCGTTTAGTATTCCTTGCTCAACGACTGCCATACTCTTCCCCAACTTTGCATTCGGCAAGCGAGCCGAGCACGCTCATGGATAACCCTGCTTTAAGGCAAAGTATAAGCGGTGTTCCTCTAAATGAGAGAGATGTTGGCAGGGCGGCGGCTGAATTTCTGGCGTCATCGACCGAAAGGCGCAAGCGTGGGCGCGTTCCAACGGTGAATGGATCGACTCTAGACCCGCCGAGAAAAAAATTGGAAATGGGTGGTCCACGTCATGTCGATGTTTCTGCTGCGCGAAAATCTGCAATTGCTCTAATGCGCGAGTCGCCTTCATACAAGCAACTCGTGGAAATGGAAGAGCGACTGGATCTGGCAATAATGCGCAAGCAACAAGACATGAAAGAAGCTCTTAAATCACAATACCAAACGGAATCCCGTGTGTTTCGTCTATACTTATTTAACACTTACAGATCGCAACCGGAAGGGGCTGGAGTGACAGAGGAAGACGTACCCTCATGGTCACTAAGAATTCAAGGACAGCTTCTTCCGAAAGGCGAGGAACCGGCAAGTTCTGTACAGAAAACGCCGGCAGAGGCAGCAAACGCACAAGCACCACAGCAAATGAGAACGATAGATGAAGCTAATAGCAGTGCGCAGGTTGCTCCAATATCCTCCACTGTTGCTTCTGGACATGCAGGTACAACTGCCGCAGCTCCGGCGCCTGGAATAACAGGTACAAACACAGGAGCGACATCGCAGCATATAGCAAGCCACGGAGAATCTCAAAGCATTCTGGCTGGTCCTCCGCCCAAATGTTCGGACATTTTCAAAAGGATTGTCATCGAATTGGACAAAGAGTTGTATCCTGAAAATAACTTGATCGAGTGGAAGAGGAATGACAAGGAGCCTTCCTCAGACGGATTTGAAATTTCACGTGCAGGATCGACGGAATTTTCAGCCAAGATCTTTTTGTATGTGGATCAAAAACCAGAGAGGTACAGACTTTCCTACGCTTTATCTCGGTTGCTAGCGGTTCGAACTGATACACGTTCTGGGATTTTTTCGGCAGTGTGGCAATATGTTCGGAAAATGCGGCTACAATGTGTTGATGATCGAACAGCGGTTCGTCTGGATGATGGTTTGAAGACCCTGCTCGGTCCTGCGAATGCTGCCGTTGAAGTGTTGAAGCTACAGCAACTGTTCTCGGTAGTGAAGAGCCATATGGGCCCTCCTGAGCCTCTCATGATTGAGTATCAGGTTCGGCTTTCAGGAGATGTTGTGGACAATCAAGACTGCTACGATATCCAAGTCGACGTGCAGGATACTACGCTTGAGGAATCGGCAAGAAAATCTGGCCTATTTGGGTTAAGTTTCCCATCTTCAGCAAACTTCAAGATATTGAATGAGAAACACTTGGAAGCGCTGGAAAAGATTGCTCAGCACAAGAAGCGACGGGAATACTTTGAAGGGTTCTGCTCGAACCCTGTTCAATTCATCAATCATTTGATCCTGAGCCAAACGAGGGACCTGAAGGTTCTTGGTGGAAGTACTGGGCGAAATCCAGAAGAGGAGCGTCGGGCATCATTTTACCAGCAGCAATGGGTGCATGAAGCGGTTCCTCGATATCTATTGCGAAAAGCGATCGCAGATACGGCTGAAGATACTCTTGAAAGTGGGCTCAAGTAGAAGGCTAATAGATACGTGTAGAAGGGTGCGTCTTGCGACATTGCGATATGACAGCTGATGATCATAGACCAACGGTTTGCGCAAGTCTAGTCATTGGACGTATCGCAAATAGCCTATCTATCACTTTAAAAAGAGGCTCTGCAAAATCAATGATTTTACATTGCGCGTCGGCTGGGATATTCCTACCAACCGTCCCTGGCGACGCACCCCTTGCGTGCTACCGACCCCAGACTCGTTTGACACTCAATTTTTCACACCGAATGCGTTAGCATGGCCGTCACCTTTTCTCATTGTTCCCGTCTAGTCCACAAACTGCATCGATAAACATTCAACCCCCCACAGCCTGCGTTGCCGCCCAGGCCAGGCCTATGCGCAAACTCGGACGAATGACTGCAGGTCAGACCCGTGATTCTGCATCAGTCGTTGACTTGTTACAGACAGACAAACAAAAGCTCGCACCCTTACCATGTTCCCAACCTGTGTCCGCTGCGAGAAGAGCAGGACGGTGGAAGCAGTCCCGCTCAAAACTGCGAGCCAGTGAATACCTCATCTGCATTAGCGACCGTATCCATGAGTATGATCAATATCCATTCGAAGGACGCGCAGATGTACTTGGCCAAGTAATGGAAAGTATCTCCCAAGGGCATTCAGTCCTTGTTGTCGGTGAAGCTGGCATAGGCAAACGAACACTCTCCCTTGGTTTGGCGCGCACATTTGCAGCCTTGCGCCAGTCCTCAGATGACCCACTCGCCATGTACTCACGCTCCGTGTATACCCTTTCCCTAGGTGCTTCCTTGTGGGACCGAGTCGATGAGGATGTACTTGACATTCAACACAATATTTGCGAAGTGTTCAGGCTTATTGAACAAGAGGGACCAGATAAGCTCGTCCTCTGCATAGACGATATCGATGTTCTTAGCTTCATCGACCGTCTTTGTAAGGAAAAACGCCAAACAGATGTCGCATCGCCACACGCCTCTCGCGACGGTACTGGTGACGGCCTTAATTCCGCCGAAAACTTGCTGCGCCAGTTGCTTATCAACAAAAGAGTACTGTGCTTGTGTACATGCATCCTGCCGTCCTATCAGCACTTGATAGACTCGGACTCATACTATGATGTTAAGTTTACGATGTCGTTCCGGGTTTTACATATGAAAGAACCAGATGTCGTGCAGACACTACAAATCCTTCGAGCACATCGAAAAAGGATTGAGAAACAGCATGGTGTTACCATCAATGATGATACATTATATGCCGCAACCGCATATGCAGATACTTATATCTCGCACCAAGCAATGCCAAAAAAAGCACTGGAGCTCGTCCACGAAGCATGTAAAAGTGCAATCAAAGATCATGCAAGGGCTCGTTCAGAGTCGGAGGAGTTGACTGGAAGCATGCTGATAGAAGGATTCTCATCTGAAAGTGATTCTGGTGCATCCAGCAATACAACGGCGATAGTTCAAAAATGCTATGTAGATGAGCAAATTCGCGAATGGTGCCGTATGTCTGACAAGCAACTGAAAGCCTGTTTGGAAAAGTACAGAACAAAGATGCCACGAGACCATTGCGCATAATATAGGAGCCTTGCACAAATTCCATTGGCGTTTCCCAACTCCGTAGTTCAGATTTGTTTTGCATTGTCGATAAAGCACTCACGAAAATCAAGAAACCCACAGTGATAATGGACCGTTGAGCATGTCGCATATAGCTTGCGATCCCAACATCTCATCGTTTTACAGATTCTGACAATCGTTTTGACACAAGGTGAAACCGATGGCTCTAAACGCCAACAGCTTGGGCTACCCGACAGATAGAATACAAATGACGGCAATGCCGAAGTTTACTTCACGAGATCTAATTACCGCCGAGAGTCGGAAAGCGGGTAACCGAGCGAAAAAATAAGCGAATCACGCGCTGCACGACTTGAATGTGCGAGGCACGTCTGGTAAAGATTTCATGCATCCACAAAAACAGATTCAGGATCGTCCAGTGGTGGAAAGACTTTCATATTATCGCACGAGTTGTCATGCTCTTCACAGTTTGCTTCGTCTTCCATTTCACTTTCGTGATTCAAAAACCTGTCCACAACTTGCTGTACTGGGACCGACATATCACCGTCTGCGAAGTCTGTGTACAACTTCTGGCGGAAGCGGGCAACTGTAGCGGGATATTGCTTGTAGAAGAGACGCAGGTTATGTACAATTGCGCGTTCGACAAACCAGCCCACTGTAAGAATAGAGACGCGGGTTTCTCCGGTCACTTGGTGAATGCACTTTTCATCTGAAGAGAGAGATGCCAACAGTTTTTCAGTGGGATCCTTTGTGAACTCGGAATCGGAGCAGGAATCTGAAGCGTCTGCTTCGGGATCAGTTAAACTATCCGAGCTGCTACTGGCATCCATTTCTACAAGTTGTTCTGCAGCTTCATGGGTGATTTCTTCCTCTGGATGTTGGCAAATTTTCAGAAGGCCGGAAGTGCGCGACAATCCGGCGAGAAAGCTTGGTCGAATGTGGAACTGTTGTTCAAAAGGTGCGATATTGTCATTCCAGCGCTGTTCGTCATTGACTTCGAACATGGTGTCACCCACAAGCGCGCGCACGACATCTGGACAATCGACGTTGGCAGGGGTGTACTGTTGGACGCGGGTTCCCCATCCGTCGTCATCGTACTCGGCTTTGGAAACCTGGAAGGATTTGAGGAGGCCGTCGGCGACGATAAAGTCGAAGAAGCCCTTTGTGGCGCGCAATCGCCAAAATTGCTGGCGGGAGAAGGGAAGCGGGCATTCGATATCAAAGCGGACCATGGCGGTGGGCGCGGAGATTGGGGTGTTAGTGTGGATGGCAAAGTGAGTGACGGTGATGCGAGTGCGGGCGCAGGTGTGTGCGACCGTTGGCAGTCAAATAAAGAAATTTATCTCAACGATTGGTATCGAACGTGTGAGTTGAGAAAAGAATGGCCGGCTGCAACCGGATAAATTGCGTGGCAAAAATAGTCGAAAAAGCAATGTCAGAACACATTCACTGACAACCAAGACTGCATGCGCCGTGGAAAGCAATTCCGTACATGTGTGTTTTGCGGCCCAGCCAGTCGCTTGTGAACAGCAGCTCACTTCTTTCGCAACGCCGCGCAACGACAACCGCCAGATGTCCACGGTGCATTCCGGCTAGCGTCATTGGATGAGCCAACCCACGGTCGACGTTTGTTGGTTATGGCTCCAATTGCTGTCCGACACTTGTAGATATTATCTAGAAAAATCAGCTGGCGCCGTGCTCTGGCCCATGCATTGATGGATGGCCACACTATGCTACGCTGGTGAAGGCGCTTCTGGAAGCGTTGTGGACGATATTTGCCTCGGAAATGCTCGCGGCTCGCAAGGGTTTGGCTGTCAAGTTATGTCTGCTTACACAGACAGTGCAGAAAGTCGTAGTGACGCGTGGGCTGTTGCGTCAACTTTATAATACCTTGCTGGTTTCAATTCACCTCCGCAATTTAACACATTGCTCCATCAACCTTACCTCAGCCAGTGTCCTCACTCCCACATATCCTACTCTCTTCCTACAATGTCTTTCGAGTCTACTTTTCTCCTTGACCTCAAAGTGGTTGTCCTTGACTTCCGAATCGTAATCAACCATATGATTCATGCCATGAACATTTCGCCATTCTCTCACATGATTTCTCCACCTCTACTTTGAACAAGTTACGTACGGTACATCTACAACAGTATTATCTCTGCATTGTGTCGTTCCATTCCCAACCGTACATCCTGAGCAAAAGTTCATCTTTCCATATGCCATCTGTTGATGACCACACAAACGTTACTACATTGCGTTGCATTGCATCGCTCATACAGCACATTTTACCGCACATATAATATATACATACAATCAAATCACTGTGACTACACTTATTGACTTCATCCGGAGCTAAAATAACATGAAACCAGCACATCATATGGACAAATATACTATGTATCAGCATTTCCACTACCTTAACATACATCCTCACCGTCTGTAACCCTGTCTCGAATTGGAGCTAGACCCACTGTTTAAACCTCTCTCACTAAACCCAACCGGAAACGAAGGGGGCAACGGCATATCAGTTGGCGGGTCCGGAATACCATAATGCAATCCTTTCAAAGTGCTCTCATCAATTTTTTTGCCCTCCATTTGTTCGTATAACTCATCTATCTCCTTCAAGATGTCCTCGTCTCCCATATCGTCTTCATACGGCTGTGCAAGTGCCATTCCAACCTCTTCAATATCGCGCAGTGTCTCGTTCATAGCCTCGATAGCCTCATCGGTTTCATCAACCGTAACGCGCTCTATGTCCACATTACCCGAGCCTTCCATGACAGCTGCATAATGGGGAGCATCACGCACGGTTCGTCGGGCATCTGAGATTTTAGTCACGTTGAACAGTTGGTCGACTGTAGCGTCCAGGCGCTTTTCTAAGCTGCGCTTTTGTTTCACGACGCGTAGGGCGCGCTCCTTATACCTTTTGTGCGAAGCACTGCCCACTTTGGTCGCTGCCATTTCCTGCTTTAGTCGCAACAACTCGCGGTTTGTCCCCTCGATGCTATTTGTCAGCATCATTTGTCTGTCGGTCAGACGCTTTTGAAGCGCCTGCACGTTTGTTTCGCCACTTGCGGGAACCGCATATTGCGGTGTCTTTTGTGGGCTGGCCTTGCGAGGAGGCCTCGAAATAGTTAGATTGCGAAGTAATGAGCGCTTCATTTTGTCAAAAGTTAGTCGTCGTAGGGCTGTGTCGGAAACTCGTGTGGTGTTTCGTTTTGGTTTGCTGCATGTGGGAGAGTGGGATTTCCGTCTGCGTGTAGTTGTTATAAGTTTGGAATAGTCATTGCTGGAGCTTAGTCCACAATCCTTGCTGTATTCATATTGCAATCTTTAGCAGCACGACGTCTTGCACATCAGAGAAATTAAATTGCTTGTCGTACCGTGTGTGTAAGTAGAGCTGTCAGAACAGGCACGCTTACATGAGATTAACCAACCGCTGTTGTAGTTGGCTGAATAAGAAAAAATACAGCATAGGTCCGAAATACATCAGTGCAACAGAATTGATTTAGGTGCCGAAAAATTGCATGATTCTTCATAATGGGCCATCTTCATCTCCTACATGTGCCCCGAGGCCCTTTCGCGCTTGCGTGCTACTGGAACGGCTACTCCTCATCGTCTCCGTCGAGCATTGCGGCTACGATTTGATAAGCAAGCGTCGGCACATTCGATCCGCCCTTTGCAATGATGCAGCAGATAGGTCGGGGGGCAATATTCGCAAGGAATCTGTTCGAGGCAAGTGCCTTGTACAGAGCAAGTTGTAGGGTGAACGGCGGGAATGCACTAGCATTGAACCGCATTCGATTCATGGCAGATGTCGCCAAACCTGCTGCCTCATCCGAAGAAGAGCTTTTGAAGTCTCTGCAAAAGGGGATCGCACCAGCGACAGGAAGACCGCTTCGTGAAATCGCAGCTGATGTATGGGGACACACGAAGCATCCAGCAGGGCCTGGCAACCGATCTGGGCGAAAGATCCTGGAACGGCCACTGAAAGGGCCACTATACATGTCGTGGTATCCCCAGCGTCCCGAATCCATCAAGGAGAATCGATTCAAACTCACTGAGAAGCAGGAACGATGGCAGCAAAAGTTGAAATTGCTCAGGGCTGGTGGGAAGGGTCCGCCAAAGAAGGGAGCTGGAAAACGATCAAAGTAGTGTTGGGATGGGAGATGAGTAAATATACAATTCGTTAATGGACTGATACTGTGTCTTCATGTGTTCTCATCTGTACTTTCAACAACATGAGGTAGAGTTTTATCGATTTCCTGTGTTGTGCGATCTTTTCTTGGATAAATCCTTCCATGAGTGCCATCTTTATTGGGTTTCCATGCGGTTAATAAATCATGAGTGACACTAAGGGGTACGAACAACCTTGCACGGAATATTCGATCAGGTGCGCCGCTAGTTGGAAGAGTAACCGCTTAGTAGCCACACCCCCCGTTTCTATCCGTCTCATGGTGTGCACGTGGAAGGTGCCCAGCGCGAATATTCATGGAAAAAATGATGAAAGCACAAGTTTTCACTGCCGCAACTGTTCGGCAATTGGTCGTGCGTCTGGTTGCGCTTGCGGATTCCGTCAAAATTCGCTCCTATCACAGGGTCACATACCGTTTCGCGTGCAGTCGATGGCACCGACTCTACAGATTTCAAGGACGTGTGCCTATCATCAGCAATCCAGTGCAAATTGCTCTCAGCACACGTCAAACCTTTTGCGCTTTCACTACCTCATACGCTAATTTTGTGCACTGCCGTGCAAACACCACAAATCCAACATGATGCGAACTTCAAGTCTTGTACGCCGCGCCTATGCACATCGTCGAATCGCTCGCGCCATTCACGAAGATGCTCGCGCAGAGTTTCTCGGTATGTCAGTCACCAACGCCCCAGGAGCAGACCCCCGCTACGGCATGGACATGACCAGAGCGCCTGGCTACGAAGTTGCTGCGGATGAAGAGCTTCCACTGATGGGAAAGCAAAAGCTGGCAGATTTTGCCGCACGGCACGGTCGTCTAACAGCAGCTCAAGTTAGTCAGGCTGATGGCCATCTTTGGGTTGGATCCGTGCTCTACCCGACAAGCTTTAATGTAGATTTCGAAATTTCCTCTACGTGGGAAAATGCGTCTGAAGAAGATTTTGATAGTCGTTTAGATGACGATAACAAGTCGGAGCCTGTCGTGGAGGCTAAGCGCAGATATACAGGGGGTCAAGCGCGGAGAATACGGAAAGAGCGCGAGAAAACGGCTTTGAAGAAAGCGGTGAAACGCCCGGCGAAGAGAGACACTCGTAAACCGAAGAATGATGTTCCGCACGAGCAAGACGAATAAAATTGGCGATGCTGCAGACAAGTTGCAACAGAAAGTGGACATGTCATGTAGATTATCAAAATAAATTGGTGCCCAACTTACCCCAACAATGTTGCAACAGTGTAGAATGTTGGCGTTGGTAATTGCTGAACTGATTTCCCAGCTTGCACGTCTTGCGTAGCTTGACCGCCTCTTCTATATTACTAGCGACATGTCACACATGTACTTACATCCAGATAGTGAAATTACCTCTTGCAAGTTGATTACAAACTCCCCACAGGGAAACAACGATGCTTAGTGAGACCGGCGGCGTGGGCACCTCTGCTTCACACGCTGTTGGTCTCTTCTAGTTTACTCAAATGAACGGATGGGAAGCAATAATTGGATTCCAGCGACTAATCAGTCAGAAGTCAACCTGGATGTCAAGAACTTCGCGCTTCAGCGCCCCATCACATAATGCCACTGGGGTGGCTGCACCAGCTTTAGAGCCATATCTCCTGAAGCAGCGTACACTTATCAAAGTTACTGAATCTCCTTATAGGAAACAATCTTCTCCTTACCAAGGGCAGACAAAACAGTGACGGAGAGGTCCTTGCCAGCATCAAACTCCTCCTTGCACTTTTTGTGGACCTCGTCATTCTCCAAATCAAGTCGCAGATCTTCACGAGTATTGTTGTTGTCATCCATGAGAGAAAGGAAGCCCTCGTCATCAATGCACGTCATCTGGAAATCCTTACGAGTCACAATGGGAGAGTCCATGTTGTGAGAAGACGGGGAGATATCCTCGTACTTCTTGTTGGTAAAGATATCGACACCGACAATATTAGCCTTGGCGTGACCATGCTTGCCCGTCTTAGACGTCGAGTACTCTACAATCTTGCACGGGAAGCCCTTAATCACAACGTGGGATCCTTTCTTGAGAGCACCTGTAAATTTAAGGGCAAGGGAGAGGCGGAATGCAAATGTTAGAAAATGTTGCCAACTCTACTAGCGCAAATGAGAGTAAGAGCAAAGGGCACGACGGCAGCTGGCGGGAGTTCAATTGAGGAATGCAACTGGAGGGGAACAAGCTCGACATGACAGCTGTTGCAGTGCGTAATGCTCGCAAACGACAGTGGGGGCTAACGAGAGTGCAAACTTACCAGCCTGGACAGGGATAGTGTTGGACGCGCCAGAGTCTCCGGCGTCATGCTCAGACATTGTTGCGAAGTGAGAATCCAACGGGAAGGACTGTGCTTGCTGGTTTCGCGTGGCCGGGTGGGCAAGAATACTGGTGATGTAACTCTGCTTTCATAGCTGTGACAGTGGGCAGTCGGCTTTTATGAAGCGATGGTGACTGCCGTCGCTGCATCAGAGAAACGGACCGGGACCAAGAAGGGCATATGCAACGGAAGGAATATGAGCGAAATAGGGGGACCATTGAGGGAGGCGGACTGGATTCCAGCGTGACCTAAAGGGGCACGGCTTGAACGGCATGGACCAATAGTGCTTTGGTATAGTCGTTGTTGGGAGAGAAAAGTCGCGATACAACAGAGCTTGATTTTACTGGTTGACTGACATAATGTTACGTACAGGCGAGAACAACGATAACGGCGGAAGGACTGCGTAGCGCTCCAAATCTTCAGCTAAAATTTATTCAGTTTCTTTTAAGTCTTGTGCCCAAATTGTGCACAGTGGAGCAGCCGTCGGCAACGTCTCTCGGTGGACTCAATTCCAAAACTTTTGCAGTCACCTTTTCGGAAACTACAAAATTGAATTCAGATGGGTTCTCACTCACCTCTACTCATCTTATTGGCCACCCATCCAAATATCTCCCTCTCCGTCCACTCAATTTCTCCTGTATGTGCACACTTCAGTTGTGTCATGTCCAGGGGGGCGTTCATGCCTCAAATGCATCCACTCCATGCTACCCCTGCACACCGTGGACACGTATCGCAATACTGTAATGCTGTCACCAAAGTTGCCGCATCGTGTACACGTGTTGATCATTCAAATTCTCAAAAGGCGCAACCATTATTTCAAACCAGCCAATCAAGTTCGTTTGCAATTTTAAACCAGAGCCGCGATTTCAAAGTATTGGTTTAAATCCGTCTTTTGCACCGCCACTACAACCAAACGCAACAGAGCGTTAGATTATAGTTCGTGTAATCCCATCAGCCTTGCAAACCAACCCCTCCGAGTCCAGTTGCACAAACTAGTGCACTGTGGCAGCTTTGCAACAATGGCTCTTCGCGTTTCCACAAAGGCATCCACCAACAAGAAGACAATCGAAGAAACGTATTCAAAAGTCACTCAGCTTGAACATATCCTTCTCCGATCCGATACTTACATTGGCTCCGTGGAACGCTTCAAGCAGCAGACCTGGGTTTGGGATGATGAAAAAGAATGCATGCAAAACAGGGATATTACATATCCACCTGGTCTGTACAAGATTTTTGATGAAATTCTCGTCAATGCCGCTGACCATAAGCAGCGAGACTCGTCGATGACCACAATTAAAGTGGAAATTGATACAGAGAACCAAATGATTACAGTGTGGAACAATGGCGCTGGTATTCCTGTTGAGATTCATCAGAAGGAGGGGGTCTATGTCCCAGAACTCATTTTCGGCCATCTTCTCACATCTTCCAACTACAATGATGACGAAAAGAAGGTCGTCGGCGGTCGCAATGGCTACGGTGCCAAGCTGGCAAACATCTTCTCTACAGAGTTCATTGTTGAAACTGCAGATTCCGAGAGAGGAAAGCGGTACAAGCAGGTTTTCCGTAACAACATGAGCGAAAAAGATAAGCCTATTTTGAAATCAAATCCGAAGAACGAATCCTGGACTAAAATTTCTTTCTCCCCTGATCTCAAACGCTTCGACATGACTCATCTCGATGCTGATATTGTATCACTAATGATGAAGCGTGTGTATGATATTGCTGGCATCAACCGTGGCTTGATTGTATATTTGAATGGCAAAAAGCTTCGTGTCAAGAATTTTCAGGACTACATCCGCCTCTACCATCAAGGTGATACAACAACCCCTTTAATACATGAGAAGACAAGTGAGCGTTGGGAAGTTGCGATAGCTCCAAGTGATGGCCAGCTTTCCCAGGTCAGTTTCGTGAACTCTATATGGACTGTGAAGGGGGGAACACATGTCGCCCATGTGGCTGACCAAATTGTATCAAAAGTCTCTGAACATATTGCCAAGAAGAACAAAGGAATGAAGCTCAAGCCCTTCCAAATCAAAAGCCATCTGTCATTGTACGTGAACTGTCTCATCGAGAATCCTGCATTCGACTCTCAAACCAAGGAGACCCTTACAACTAAACCCAGTAAATTCGGCTCCAAGTGGAGCTTTTCCGAAGAACTCGCGAAAAAGGTGATAAAGAGTGGCGTTGTGGAAAACATTCTATCTTTTGCAAAGTTCAAGGAAAGCAAAGAACTCTCAAAGACAGATGGGGGAAAGAAGGCTCGTGTTCTAGGGGTCCCAAAGCTCGATGATGCAAACAAAGCTGGTGGACGAGAAGCATCCAAATGTACATTAATCCTCACGGAGGGAGATTCGGCAAAGACGTTAGCCGTATCTGGGCTCTCTGTCGTTGGAAGGGACTATTATGGTGTGTTCCCACTTCGTGGAAAACTTCTTAATGTACGCGATGCAAAACATAAGCAGATCATGGACAATGCGGAAATCAACAACATCAAGAAGATTTTGGGGTTGCAGCATAACAAGTCCTACACTGCTGAGACTGTTAAATCGTTGAGGTATGGCCATGTTCTCATCATGGCTGATCAAGATCATGATGGTTCTCATATCAAAGGCTTGGTTATCAACTTTTTTGACCACTTCTGGCCTACTCTGTTGCAGGTTGAAGGCTTTCTTCAGGAATTTATTACCCCAATCGTCAAATGCGTGAAAGGAAGGGATAATAAAGTTTTCTTCACGATGCCGGAGTATAAACGATGGGTTGGAGAAGACGGTGGTCGGCCAGGCTGGAAAGCGAAATACTACAAAGGTCTCGGGACATCGACAGCTGCGGAGGCAAAGTCGTACTTCTCCAACTTACCAAGACATCTCCATGAATTCCAATACATAGATCAAGAAGACACTAAGATGATTGAGATGGCTTTCAGCAAGAACCGTGTCAGCGACCGGAAGGAATGGCTCGCTTCCTACACTCCTGGCACGTTTTTCGATCATGGTGTGGATGAACTCAATTACAGCAACTTTGTGAACAAAGAACTCATCCTTTTCTCCATTGCGGATAACGTCCGGTCAATTCCTAGCGTTATCGACGGATTTAAACCTTCGCAGCGCAAGGTGCTCTATGCATGCTTCAAAAGAAAACTCACCAAGAGCGAAATCAAGGTTGTCCAGCTCGCAGGTTATGTGGCCGAACATGGTGCGTACCATCATGGTGAAGTGTCACTTCAGTCCACCATTGTCGGGCTAGCCCAAAATTTTGTTGGGTCCAACAACATTAATATTCTAGTTCCAGCCGGCCAATTCGGAACTCGTCTCCAGGGAGGAAAAGATGCTGCATCGTCTCGTTACATTTTCACAAAACTTGCGCCTATTGCGAGAGCGCTGTTTCCAGAACTGGACGACCCATTGCTAAAGTATTTGGAAGAAGATGGCCAAAGCATTGAACCAGAATGGTACTGCCCGGTTATACCAACTGTGTTGGTGAACGGGTCAGATGGAATCGGTACTGGGTGGTCTTCTTCTATACCCTGCCATAACCCTCGTGACCTTATCAACAACATACGGAGACTTCTCAATGGACAACAAGCTGAACCTATGCTCCCGTGGTATCGTGGATTCAAAGGCTCAATCGTCCCAGTGGAAAATGCCAAGTCTTTTGATGTGTATGGAACTTTGAAAAGAGGTGTTGAACCTCATTCATTCCGGATCGAAGAACTCCCTATTCGATCCTGGACCACACCATTTAAAGAGTTTTTGGAAACAAACCTGATTGCTAGTGCTGATGGCGGGCAAGCTCTGATCAAGGACTACCAAGACAACAGCACAGAGAACGTGGTAAAATTCACGTTCACTGCGAGCCCTGAATACTCCTCTGAGATGAGTGGACCGAATGGCTATAAGAAATTGAAACTTACAGGTTCCATTACAACCAGCAACATGGTCTTGTTCGATCCAGAAGGCCGCATTCAAAAGTATGAGACACCAGAAGACATTCTGCGAGAGTTCTTCACTGTCCGGCTATCTCTTTATACGAAAAGACGTGAATACCTGCTCCGAGAACTAGAAATGGATTTACTCTGCCTCGACAACAAGCAGAGGTTCATCAAAATGGTTATCGATGGAAAGTTGAAGGTAGCCAAGAGAAAAAAGGCTGAGATATTGACAGACCTGAAGCGCCTTGACTTTACACCAATTCCCAAACGGAAGCAGGATCGAGCTGCATCTGTTACATCAGAAGATGAGGAGGAAGAGACAGGAAACGCTTCCCGTCTTGAAAATGGCTACGACTACTTGCTCGCAATGCCGCTTTGGAGCTTAACGGAAGAGAGGGTCAACCAGCTTATTCAACAGAGAAATGGTAAAGCTGAAGAAAAAGAAGCAATGGAAAACACCTCACCAAAGGAGTTGTGGGAAAGAGATCTTGTGCGTCTTGAGGAAGCGCTCACAAGAGATGAAATAGCGGCGGAGAAAATGGAATTGGAACTTGCCGAAGCAGCAATGGAAGCGCGTGCGCGCCAGCGTGGGAAAGGAAAAGGCCGAAAGGGCAAAGCAGCGATTTCATATGCCCAACGTAACGAAGACTCTGCAGATGAAGATTACGAAGTTGTACCAGTGCCTTCAATACGTACTCTCGCCGTCAAGAAAACTAGGACGGTTAAAGCAGCGAAACCTGTCACCAAAACAGAACCAAAGAAGGTGAAGAAGGCCAAGAAGGTCGAACCGGAGATGATACTGGACGATGATGATATGTCGGAGTCAGAGGCCGACTTTGACTCGGAAGAATTGTTTTCTGCTGATGATGCAATAGGTGCTGATGGTCTTCTCGACCAGATGGCTGGAGTCTCACTTGGTCGAAGCAGTATCGAGTCTCAAGCAGATAAAAAGAAAAACAAAGCTGATGCGAGAAAGAAGCGGTCAGTGAAGGCAAAACCAGAAGCTGTTGAAATTGCAAGTTCGTCCGAAGAAGAAGCTCCTGTGAAGCCTGTGAGAACTAGAGCAACCAGAGCCCGAGCGGCGCCGAAGAAGAAGACCACTAAGAAGGCTGAACCTGAAGTTGAAGATGTCGACATTAGTGGGGGAAGTGACAATGAGGTGAAACCGGTTCAGACAAAGTCCTTGACACAAACAGAGATAGCTTTGGATTCAAGCGACGATAGTGATGCAGAAGCATCAATGACTTTGAGTCAACGCCTAGCGAAGCGCTTGACGGTAGCTGAAGCCACGAAGGCCGCGGAATCAAAGAGTACCAAGCGTGTTCCTGCTTCGAAAGTGACGGCTGCAAACGCAAAAACGAAGCAGACCACCACCGTCACAGCTAAGAGGCCACGTGGAGCGAAACCGAAAAAGCCTGTAGATACTGTCGATATAATCTCCCCGTCGCCGTCCCCGCAACCAAAGAAAACTCGTGTGATCAGTCCCAAGGCTAAGCAGAAGGGTCGAGGTGCTGCCAAAGTGGCATTGAAGGAAAATGAAAAGAAGGAAACAGTTCCCAGTACTCGCCCACGTCGGGCAAGGGCTGTTCTGAAGCCAATTATCTTAAGTGATTCAGATGAGGATTCTGTTCATGAAAGCTCTGACAACTTTGAAGATGATGATGATAGTGACTTCGAGTAATAAAGCAATCAAAAAGGCTCGAGGAATAGCAACCGACCCAATTCTCAACCAGAACTGTTATACAGATCCATGGTAGTACATATTTGCTAGAGTTATAAAATAGGCAAATGATCGAAGTGTTTAGTTCAACCTCATACAGTTGGGTCAATATCAATCAGGTTTCTTTTCTGCTGCTGCGGCATCGATTGCATTGATCGCCACGGAATCCAACTGTGCTTCTTGCAAATCCATTTCATTGTGAACCGTTACTCGTTCTACAACTTTGCACACTTCACAATCAGCGTTGTTTGCTTGTAATTCTAAAAGCCATGCTTTTTGTTTCTCAGAAAGTACGTCTCTCGCGCTCTTAACCTCAACCAATTTCGTTCGGCAAATGTCACTGTCATTCTCAATAGGTAGTTTCCAGAGTGTCAGATCTGGTAATCCTGCGCCCCAATATGAGTAATCCTGCGAAAGAAGCCTAAAGCAGTGTGACATAGCCGGTCCTCCAAGACCACTGGCAACAGCTGATATGTCATCAGCACTATACATGTTCCATGCGCATCCAATACAATTCTCGTCTACATGCAGTTCGTATAAGGCAGTAGCCTCTGTCTTCAGGGCAACAGGACTCATACCAGAAATTTCAACAAGACGTGTATCAATAGCTTCTTTGCGAGATGTGTAGAAAGACTCTGTGAACAAATCCAACGGTTTGTCTTGGTACGGTGTTTGGAAAACGTCAGGAACTGGAGCGAAAAGGGCACAGTCCCACATGAATAGAGCGAATAAAAACCGAATTGATTTGCCCTCATCGTGCACACCTTGCCATCCCTCCTTTCCAAAGTACCATTCCATCACATATTCTTCAACAGAAACTTGACCCCCTGCACTTCGGAAGCTTGGAAAGACAGCTTTTCCCATCGTCATCTTCGTTTGCGTTGACAAAGTATCAACAGAATCCCGGCTGGCCTCATCACCAAACCTGTGCCACATGTTTTCGGAAAGCTTTTTGACTTTTTCGTCTTCTTCCCGCGAAACAATATGCAACGACTTTCCATAAATCTTGCGGATTTTGATTTTCGTCTCATGCCTAGACAAGATGCTCATGATGGTCGATGGTCGTGAATTCAACACTTCTTGGAGAGCGGCTTTCTTGCGAATTGATTTCGTTCGCAAAGACTCATTCGCAAGAGCGCGTTCCTCTGCTTCCGGCATCTTCAACTTTTTGTGAATCTGGAGGCCCCGGTTGGCAAGACCAACAAGGTCCCCAAAATGTAGTGTTTCCTTCTTGGATTCCAATGCCGTTAAAATGACGTCGAGAGGCTCTTCAAGTTTGTTCATGTGCTTGAACAAATTAATGGTAAGGCGATTCAAGCATTTTCCCCTAGTCCTTGGCATTAAGCCAGTTGACAGCAATAGCTTCAATCTGGTGACTGCAGTCTCATACTCTTCCAGACGCTCTAGGGCATGTACGGAGTGCCAACATGCTCGTACGTACACCCATAGCGCTGTGTATCTTCGGAAGAAAGGGTGCTTTAGCTGCTCGACAGCCTCTTTATAGTCTGATTCCCTGCGACGGGCAGGCCGCTGTGATGTGAAACATCGCTGACCTTGTGATTCACTCTGTTGTTCATGACCAGTTGAGACTACAGCACTAGTGGAAACGTCGAAGAATTCCCTCACCGCTACTTCGGCATCGCCACCCAAATCTGCGGCCATTCGAAAGTTTTTTTGCTCTAGGGCAAAGTCCAGTTCTATCTCGAGTTCCTTCGCCGATTCGAATTCAGTAAATGCGAAGGAAGAAGGAAAAATTCTGTTCGTTGGTGCACACACATAGTTTGGAAATTTGACCTTCCCAGCTTCAGCCAAGATAATGTTGGGTGATTCTGGACCGTCTTCAAGAAAGAACAAGCGATGTATGCGGTGTAAAGGTGTGAAAACATGTTCTGGTATTTTGATCGAGTGTCCAACACGCTTCATGACCGCTTTAGATAAGCAGGCAGCAGGTGACAACCCCGTTAATGTTGTTTGACGGTGTCTTGGGCGCTTTCTGCCGGGAGTTTCAGAAAGAATGGATACCAATTTAGGAAGAAGCCGAGATTTTGAGAGCTTCTTCAATACTTTTCCATCTGGTAAAGCACTGCAGGCGGAACGGAGCTCTGTCAGGTCCAAGGTCATGATTAATTGTTTCGTTAGTATTCGCGTAGTATCCTCAGAAATACCAGTGACATGGGCACTTGAGAGAACGAAGCCTTTATTACAAAGTTCAGCACTCCCTTCCTCAACATTTATATCGCCCTCATACGATTCTTTCAAAGCAGAGAGCCGGTACCAATTCGGTTGCTTTCTCCGATATACACGGACAAACAGAGCCTGAGCATTAGGACTAAGATCATCCCGGAATTGGGCAGCAAGCCGGACGTCGGATGATTGCAAAATATCATCATATCTCTCCAAAACTTCATTTATAACGTAGTCAAATGCCCTTGTGTAGTATCTTTTTGGTCCATGACCAGATTGTATGTCAGTTGTGTCATCGTGTTGATCAAGGTCATTCTCTGATGGAAGGATGAGCGGTTCAGATTTCGGTAACGTAGATGTCTTTTTCTGATTTGATTGTGCTCGTTCTTCTGGGCGATTACGTGAGAATGAAAAGTAAGCACTGTCTTGCGACATTATTGTCGGCTCGAAGCTATCACCTACAGGAGGGCGGTATGTCCTCCTCGGAGATGGTCTCGCCTCGTTTTTTGGGACGCATCGAGGTTCTACCTCGTTTGTCTCAGTCTTAACCTGATCTTCCTCGCTGCTGGATGTTTCCGGCAGGGACGGAATATCACACTCCTGAAGAATCTGCTCTGTGATCGGAGGGTGTGCTGCATCATGAGCACGATCCTTCTGCTCGTTAGCATTGGTTTTGGCTACTACATCTGCAATCGCTTCAGAAAGACACCGGCTGGTCCTACCCAGGGACTGTCCACGCCATGGAATGGTGCGAGGATTCCCAGCTGGGGTTGGTGTGCTGGAAAGCGAAGCGTACTTGTCGGGTTGAAGAAAAGGATATTGTTCTCCGCCATCATCACCCAACGCAAGTAAATCTGCTACTGGTAGGTGAGATGGCGGTCGCGGAGGTTTGCTCGGGGAGATTTGAGAGAGGGGTAGATGTTCAAGATTGATTTGGTCATGCTGTGATTTTGGTGTTTGGCGTAGACGTTTCGACGGACGAGGGGATGCGGCATCATCAGGGAAGATGGCACATTGGCTGAAGAAAGGGTCTGGGTCAGGTGGAGCTGACATGCAGTCCTTTTGGTTGAAAAACGCGTTTCTACTAGAGCATAGTCAGCGAAGAGGTCAACCGGGATATTGGAAACTTTGGGGAGTGCAGAACGTTGATAAACGGGCTGCAGTTCTCAGAGATGCTAACGAAAGAGGCGTATTCGCGCACGTTGAGAACGTAGCACTCCTCAGGTATTTCATCGCTGGCATAGTTGCGTAATCCGATACAGCACATCATCGTATGGACGGCCAGTTTCTGAATCCGAAAATATTTTTATGAATTGATCTTGTGTGTGCCATCTCTCGAGCTCAACCAAATTCTAGTCCTCCCTCCTGACCTTCCCTCATTCAGATGAATGATTCGTGACTAATTTATTCTTTCACCTCTCTTATCAACTAGCCCTGCTTCCAATCTCCAATCTTCCTACCCCACAATGACCAACATGGCTTTCATTACCCCACTCCCTGCGACCCATGGCGCTTCACATGCGCGTGCTACCTCCACGAAACCCATCCGTCTAACATCATTCCTGCCTCGACAGCAATCAGCTCTTCTTTCTTCCTGGCCTAATGCGTTGAAGCGTCCTTCATCTCCGCCGCAAATATTCACATTTACCAGAAATGCTTCAATGAGCGTGGCCACAGCATCGAAGCCAAACATTCTTATCTCTGGTGCCCCTGCGTCTGGGAAAGGTACCCAATGTGAGCTCATTGTAGAAAAGTATGGTGTCGTGCACATTTCAACGGGTGATATGCTTCGTGTGGCCGTTAAGGCCGGAACTCAACTTGGCGTAGAGGCAAAGTCATACATGGATACAGGAAAACTCGTCCCAGATGATCTTGTCATCTCTATGCTCAAGGAGCGTATTACACAACCAGACTGTGTAGAGAATGGGTGGCTTTTGGATGGATTTCCGCGTACCGCTGTGCAGGCCCAGGCTTTGGATGACGCTGGAATTTTACCGTCATCCGTGCTTGTGCTTGATGTGAACGATGATGTCCTCATTGAACGCGTAGTTGGCCGCAGATCCGATCCGGTTACTGGAAAAATTTATCACACCGTTTTCAGTCCCGCAACTGACCCTGAAGTTATTGCACGATTGACACAACGTTCTGATGATACTGAGGAAAAGGCTCGAGTTCGTCTCGCGACATATTACACTCACGCCCAATCCATTCAGGACCACTACGGTTATGTGTTGAGAAAGGTTGACGGGAATCGTCCAAAGTCTGAAGTTTTCGAAGAGTTGGTTTCCATTATCGACACAACGATAAGTTCTAAAGATGACACTGACACAAATGGTACCGTAGGTGGCGGTGGTTTATCGTCTACAGCAGACCCTGACCAGATAGACCTGTCGGGAAGCACGAAAGGCATGGCGGTTTCAGAGTTCGTTCGGCGAGCAGAGGAAGCCTATGAGAAAGGTTTGCTAACAGAAGAGAATGTGAATTGGAGTGGACAAGCAGCTGCTGATAGTGCCACAAGCGATGGAACATCATCTTATGGAGATCTCCTCAGAAGACTTGATCTTGTTTTCGGTGATGTTTTTGCCTTACTGTCCTTTGCCTACATCGGCCGAGTATCACATGGGAACACTAAATTGGACTATGGTGTTATCAGCACTGCGACACCATTTATAGCAGCATGGTTGGCCGCTTCACCCCTTTTGGGCGCATACACACGAGCTGCCACAGCAAACGTGGGTGCCAGTGTCAAAACGTTTTCCAAGGCGTGGGCGGTTTCTATACCAATGGGTTTGGGTCTACGTGGTATGTTGAACAAATTTGCTCCTTGATTGAGAAATATCCTTTCTGAGAAGTGAACTAACTTTCATTAATTTGGCGTTACTCTTTGCTCCTTGTTTCAGGTGTGTTAACGGACCATGTCCCACCAGCAGCTTTTGCAGTTATTACATTGATATCAACATACATCCTAGTCGGATCGTGGCGTGTTCTTTATGTGACGGTTCGTGGTAACGAAACAGATGAAGGTAGGAGAGGGGGGATATTGGATGGTTTCAAAATGGTGACCACATTGTTGCGCAGATGGTGAAGGTTTTGTGTCTGGTTTCGGTAAGCCAGTTTTTATCTCAGATCTTGATCCGTCTGGGTTTGCCCCGAAGAACATGTTACCTTACTCGGAATGTAATGAAGTCTAAAGGTGAATTTCATGTTGAACCCGTTCGCAACGAATTCAATTACAACGATCACTTTCTACATTTTTCACTAGCTGATTTCACTATAGTTCTTGTCGTTTCATCTATATCAACTTCGACTTTTTGGCGCTGGGCACATACTCGAGAATAATAGTTCCTGATTGGAGGAGACGCTGACAGAACGTCGAAGCTTGACTTTCCAGTTGTCGCGTATTCTGTAACTGCATCGTCCCACGCCTTCACTAGTGGCTCGTACCAATCCGGGTCTGAGAATGATATTTTTCCTTTCTTTCGTAGGCTTTTGATCTCCTCTTCAATGCAACCCTTAAAAAATTCGACCTGGGGCTTTCCTTGAATGCGGGTATAAGGTATTCCCAAGGCACGCGCCAAGCTTTCATGAGTATTGGGTACGATGCCAAATGGCATCAGCTCAAACACCGAACTTGATAAGCGCAGATATCCCATACTGCTCAACTCATCGCCAGTGCCCGCTACGTAAATGTCAAGATCTTGTATCTGTTTCACATGAGTTTCAAGAGATACAAGGTCGGAGAATTCGACTTCTTTCACTGTTATAGAAGAGTCTGGGACAGCCAGCTTAGCCAGCATTTCAATCCTGTCTCGCAGATCAGAAACATAACTTATACCCCTATCCTGGTCTTGAACTGAAGCTATGCCAATCGATAAAGTGCATCCGTGTCCAGACTTGGGTTTTGCTGCTTTGATGATACCATTTTTCTGCGAGTAAAAGTTTGATTCCCGTAACGCATTATTAGGTAGATGTCTGAACATCCCATCTGTTGTCAAAATTGATCTGAACAGCGTGCCTAGGATGTGCTGCGACTTTCCTCTGTGTTTCTTGACAAGAAGGGACGACGTATTCAAATGAATTACACCATGCCCGTAGCCGTAAGCAACCCCAAACATATCGACGAGTTTTCTAGACCACGCATCGGCAGGACCTCGTTCAATGTGATTCGGAACAAATAGGGCTGGTTTCATTAGCGTCTTCGCAGGTCGAGGCAGAGTACAATTTGCTCCCGCGGGTGTCGTGTAGCAATGGTGCTCTTCTACTTCTACGTCATGATGGGCATCACCGCCGAAAACATCAAACAAGTAACTGGCTTTCAATATGTGCTCCGTGAGGTAGATTGAAGCTGCGTGGGTGGGTTCCTGGAACTTGTCCAGATGAATCGTCAGAGCAAAATCAGCATCAATCTTTTCCCGTTTGTCAAGTCCAGGAGGGCCAGTGGTCGGGTAGTATGAATGTTCGCCAAGTCCACACCTTTGAAGTAGATTTTTGAATTCCTCCATCCATTCTGGCACAAGAATTGTTCCGTTGGTCAAGATGTATGGACTACTGATTCGGCACATTGGACGTGTTCCCAATTTATAATCGTCCCTGCTATACCACTCGATTCGATTGGGAAGAAGTTCATCCTCGAAATTGACAGAATGAGTCAGTTGCTTCGTGTGCGAAACAGCTCCACTGGCGGGACTGTCATGTTCGGCATCAGGTTTATGCAGAGTGTTTGGGTTGGAAAATGTTGCCACTTCCTCTCCTTGATCTGCTGAAGAAGACGACATGTTGTCTTTGTCTAATGTGTCAACAGGTCCTGAAATGGGAGGTGCCATTGACAAATGTGTAGGTTCATCATTTGTACTGGGTACATGATTTATCTGCACGGGAACAGCATGTGCTGAAAAGTTTGCTTTCTCAGCAGTTGTTCGATGTGTGCCTAGGTCTGAGAATCTGTTTAGGATAGGCCGTCTATTTGTTGATCTCGTGTGCCATACAATGGAAGTTGCGAGAAAGATGAAAAACGCAGCTGTAAATGACATGATTCGCATGGCCCTGTTGACAATCCTGGTCTTTCTTGGGATAATATTGGGCGAAGGCACGGCTCTTTTGCGCAGCCTCTCTTTGACCACAAAACGGCGACCATTTTTGTCAATTGAACGACGTCGATTCTTATGGTCCAACTCTGTCATAGTGGAGACCATACGAACAATGGCAGGGGGGAATCAGCTGCGCCGGAGGGTGGCAAGGAGTGATGAGCAAAGTAGATGTAACGCTGATGGAGGGAGTTTTATAACTGGGACGGGAGGAAAATGCTGAGAAGTGTATGAGTTTGATGGGTTAGTGACCAGTGAAAGGTTGAGACGGGAAATAAGGAATGGCACTACAGGGATTGTAAGCAATTGATTGGAGTGGAACGTTATAGAGAGAGGGAATTGTCAGTGGAGGCCATGTCAACCACGAGATAATATTACAATGAGTTTATGTTGTGAAAATTGTGCGCGAGACGTCAGAGTCACAAAGGCAATGCAAAATAAAGTGATGACGGATAGAACAATGCAAAGCAAAGTCAAGAAATCTAGAACACCTGTGCCTTGGGGTCAATGGTGCTAATGGGATTGGTACCGGAGCGTTTACATGACAACAAGGACACGGCAAAATCAACAGTAGAATTGGCAGGAATGAGGGGCAACTTTCCCTGCTCACCAAAAGCAAGTTCGGGAGGCACGGTAATCAATCTCAAGCCACCAACCTTCATACCCTCCATGCCGACATTAACGCCCCTCATAATCGACCCTGGTCCGGAACGAGCGCCATAGGTAAACCCGAGGGGACTCGCGGCAAGTCCCTGAGATTCGCGACTACTCTCTACCTCGAGGTCTTTGTAGAAGAGCGAATAATGAATAGCGACGGTATCGCCTTCACGCGGGGTATAGCCCTTTCCCACGGTGATATCGCGGTACGTCACGCCGCTGGCAAGCTTCATCTCCGGGCCAGCCTTTGCGAGGATGCGCTTCTTACTCAGCGCGGACGCGCGCTGCGGGAGCGCAGACACGCCGGCGAGCGCGGCGAAGAGCGCGAAAAACTCGCGACGCGGCATCGCGCAACGGGCGGTCGACGACGTCGCGACGCATGTGGCGCGCGTGTGGCGCGGACGCATCGCATGGGGGAGATGCGGCGTCGGACAGAAGGCTGGTTGTGGAGACATTGGGCGTTTGAAATGCGGCCGATGCGAGAACGACACTGGGTGACGTTATCGGCATTGATGGGTGCGATGTCGGTTTGGGTGATCTGCGTTTGAGCTCAGTGCGAGATGATGGGTTGTGTCCAAGTGGTGCTTTTTTATTCGCTGCTGCATTTTTGCATCTTCTCGCCTCGCGCTTTCCGCCTCATACGTCATTCGATGGTACTGCGATTATTTTTGCGCGATGGTGATTGTGCTGGAAATCGGAGGTGATGTGCGCATGCCGTCCGGCGGTTGACAGAGAAGAGCGAGTTGAAAGCGTTAACGAATCATTGACACACATGATGGGTGCGAGTTGCGTAGGTAGGTACCCTTAAGGGTACTGCCGCAATTTCGATAATCAAGTTGAGTGACAAATTGAATTTAGTTATACTGTACTGGTAAATGTCAAAACTTGCGCCACTGCACAATATCTAGCATGTCCGCTTTGATTGGCTAAACTACCATCAACGTTCCCCCATTCTCCAGCAGAGCGTTCACAGCTATGGCACAAGTTTTTCCCATCTCGGGAATCTACGAAGTTTGTATCGGCGTCGAAACTGATGCCGAACTACACAATCTACTATCCTATTTGCAATCCTTCGGTTTCCACCCTTCCGTATCCACCGCTACCCCATTCGACCAACACACTTCCGCTGCCCTCTATGGACATCCCTCCTCTCTCAACTCCATCCGTCTCGCCCACACAGATTCCGACCATGGCTTGGTCCGCATCTGGAAATGGGGTAATGTAAAGGACAACGGTGTACCGGTAGGTCCACTACGCGCCAAAGGAAGACGATGGGCAGCTTCGTTGACGTCGGATATATTCAATGTAGCGTCACATGCAAGACATGCACAGAGTGTTGATGGGGAAGTGGAGACGGTGGAGTTTGATGGGGTGAAGGGGATAAAGAAAGTGAAATCGCAGGGGATGTATTTTGTTGAACCGATTGATGGTGTCATTTATGAACCGGATCTAACAACTTTCAAGCCATTTGAACACCCTGCTCCGTTTGTACATGCATCTTTAATCGTCACACCATTAATCTCACACGTGTTATTTCAACGACATGATTACGAAGTGGCTAGTTATGGGAAGATTGATAAATCTGCTCGCTTTCCCACGAGTCAATTCACCCATTTCGGTCTGGTGGCTACTGCCGATGAAGAGCCTCGCTTTTATGAAGAGACACTAGGACTGAAAAAAAATGTATCCATTTCGAGTAAGTTTCCAAGAGTTTCACAAGCTATGCTTGATGCTAAACGAGAAGATGGCGATGAGCTCTACACAGTGGACTATGATGACCCCCGATCTGGTTCACATTGGTCACAATACCGCTCGGGGAGACTCCATACTCTCAGATGGTGCCCCGGTGACTCTCTCCCAGACGTCACTGCTTTGTCCAATCCTGGTAGTAAGGGGATGACGGGTTACACGCTACGAGTGAGGGACATTGGAGAGTACCATGGAAAGGTGAGTGGGAGTGGTGCGAGTGGGGTTAGTGGAGTGATGGGAAATGAGTTTGGGGAGAAATCGTTCAGTTTCTATGCACCTGATGGGTATTGGTGGCAAATAATTGAATGGAATGAAGCGTGAAGCATGTATGGGACGATGTGAGGGCACAGAGGCGTAGAAAGATTTGTTTAGATCTGGTGCATATCACGCATGCCTTCCTTTGGAATATGCTTTACAGGGAATATCGGTTATTGTGGACCTATAGCTTTCCGCAGTTCACGGTTTCGTGGCACAAGGACGTTAGTATGTTTGGTAGTTTGTTAGAACCACTCTGGAATATGATCTTAACTAGTAGACGATTGCATGCCATTTGTGAACATGGGTCGTGTCACAGGAATACAATTTGTTATCCTTAGATTCATTTATGTCTGGTTCTCAAGGGTGGTATTATGGTTGCCCGGCTTATATGGACGTGGTGCGGATATAACGAAAGAGGGCGAAACATGAACATAAAATTGGATTCCAGCCCATAGAGTGAAAGAGGTAAGCTGATGCAAATCGCTCGACACGCGATCTACAGAATGAACACAGTGTGGGTCAAAACCTTTATCCTTGTAGAAGCACACACGAGTCACATCGTACATGGCGCTTAGTGTTTTTTACACGTACATATCATGCTGAGTGACAAAAGATAGTTATAATTTGCCGCACCTATCGCGTAATCTGTGCAGCACTCTCTTCCGCAAACTCAATTTCGCGAAGATCACAGCGAGGTCGATGGACTTTCCATTTCGTCCCAACGCAGAAGCCAGTAAAACTTATCTTCCATTCGTCTAATGATGGTATCAAAAGTATCAAGTAAGGGTACTACAGTTTCTTGCAAAATAGCATTCGATACGTGTAGTGACGACGACTTTGCTCTCCTAATGCAGTGAAATACTTCGCGCACGACCCTATCAGAACGAGGAAACCAAAAGACCACATGTCCAGCACTTTTCATCATGGCCGGGCTGTAAATGGGTATCTCCTGACAGTTTCTGCATCCCAGGCCATACAAAGTTACCGGAGAGTACCCCTCAGCACATTCGGTGCCTGTCATGAATTTTCTCTCCAGGTAGAAAATTTACCTCTCATTGCTTTGCTTCAGATTACGCCGCATATGTCGCTACCCTTTCCACCCGTCGCACTCGTGTTTTATACACAGGATTAAACGCATCAACGCTCGAACACAATGTCCACAGAATTTTCAATATCAGGTGTCTATGAAGTCTGTATCGGCGTCGAAACTGATGCCGAACTACACAATCTACTATCCTATTTGCAATCCTTCGGTTTCCACCCTTCCGTATCCACCGCTACCCCATTCGACCAACACACTTCCGCTGCCCTCTATGGACATCCCTCCTCTCTCAACTCCATCCGTCTCGCCCACACAGATTCCGACCATGGCTTGGTCCGCATCTGGAAATGGGGTAATGTAAAGGACAACGGTGTACCGGTAGGTCCACTACGCGCCAAAGGAAGACGATGGGCAGCTTCGTTGACGTCGGATATATTCAATGTAGCGTCACATGCAAGACATGCACAGAGTGTTGATGGGGAAGTGGAGACGGTGGAGTTTGATGGGGTGAAGGGGATAAAGAAAGTGAAATCGCAGGGGATGTATTTTGTTGAACCGATTGATGGTGTCGTTTATGAACCGGATTTAACGAATTTTCAACTGTTTCAACAAACTGTACCATTTGTACATGAGACCTTGATAGTAACACCTCTGGTATCACATCTGCTCTTCCAGAGACATGATTACGAAGTGGCTAGTTATGGGAAGATTGATAAATCTGCTCGCTTTCCCACGAGTCAATTCACCCACTTCGGTACAGTCATTACTGGTAGTGAGCAGGAGGATTTCTATGAACAGACACTAGGACTGAAAAAAAATGTGTCTACGGCAAGCTCATTTGCACCAGTTGCGCAAGCTATGCTTGATGCTAAACGAGAGGATGGCGATGAGCTCTACACAGTCGACTATGATGACCCCCGATCTGGTTCACATTGGTCACAATACCGCTCGGGGAGACTCCATACTCTCAGATGGTGCCCCGGTGACTCTCTCCCAGACGTCACTGCTTTGTCCAACCCTGGTAGTAAGGGGATGACGGGTTACACGCTACGAGTGAGGGACATTGGAGAGTACCATGGAAAGGTGAGCGGGAGTGGTGCGAGTGGGGTTAGTGGAGTGATTGGAAATGAGTTTGGGGAGAAATCGTTCAGTTTCTATGCACCTGATGGGTATTGGTGGCAAATAATTGAATGGAATGAAGCGTGAAGCATGTATGGGACGATGTGAGGGCAAAGAGGCGTAGAAAGATTTGTTTAGATCTGGTGCATACCACGCACGCTTTCCTTCCTTTAGCATGGACAATATCAGAGATCAAAAGCCTCCTAAAATTCTGCATCGCCACTCTGGCCTAATGACCTTCACTATGTCGCACTACTGTGAATTTCTGGTCGACCAGATTGCTTATCTTCTTTGGAGTTCACATCCGTTCCGCCACGAGACTCGAGATCCCCGCCAGTACCAGCAGTACCTTTTTGTCCCTCACCATTTGTAACCCGATCTAGACCGCTATCCTCCCTAGAATTACGCCGGCCCAGTGACGCTACATCCTGCTTATCATCTCCAATCCTTTTCAACGTAGAGTCTTCCATGGATTGAGAGCCACCATAATCTTGTCTGTCCGTACTATTCCGTCCTGTTGGTGTATGCGGCTTTAGGCCTCCTCCATGCATGGCAGTCACTGGGGCAGAGCGAAGCCGTAGCGGAAGAGAACCCCTAGATGCATCCTGCCCAGCTGGCTTCCCTCCTGGCCCAGATCCCCCCACACTTCGTGACGCATTCAAGTTCATCCGTTCGTTTCGAAACGTGGGAATCTTCGCCGGCGGAAGAGAGCCCGGGAGCTTCGAGTTTGGTGCTGATAGCCGCGGCAAGTCTATGACTTGAGCTGGTACCGATACATTCTTTCCTAAATCCCCCTCCGCACTCCTCATAGATCCATCCCGTTTGTGCGATCTTTCAGATTCACCGTGTGGAGACAAATTTGGCGGTCGCATATCGGCTTTCAATTCTTTGTAAGACGGAATATCAAGTTTGGATGATCCTTGCAAACCGCTCTTGGACGAATCATCCGTTTTCCGGTCCCCCTCAACACTATCACCCTGTTGCTTTTTCATATCTTCAGGACTAAAGCCGCCATAGCTTTTCCCATTGTTATCGTTTTCATCGTGTAATCTTGGTCGTTTCGCAGTCCGTCCAGAGTCTTCCTTCTGCATGCTGTCTCGTTTTGCAGAAGGTGTCATGATCTCTACATCCTGCTTCATACCTGGTCGCGACCCCATCCTATCGTCTTCACGGCTTGATCTGTCATCCATTACGGATATTGGGGCAGGAGCTGATCGAAGAACGCTGAATGATGGCGGCTTATTCCCTCCGACATCCTCCGGCTTGCGATGACGATCACCATGAGATTCCTTTTTCTTCTCATCTCTAGATGTATCTGGGTCAGCACCACTAGTATCCATTACACTCCCACCTTCGACACCGTGACCTTCAAGATCTTCATCTTTCTCCTTAGATGACGATTTGTTAGCCTCACTATTGCTTGGGCGCGATGATAACGCTGGCAAAACCGGCAGTGATCCAGGGGAAGGTACAGATTCTATCTGTCCTCCTTGGCTAGAGTTCAACCCTGGAGCTGGCACAGATTTGAAGCTGGAATTACTGATGGGTTTGGAAAGTCGCGGAGATCTTGCACTACTCGGAGCGCTAATTCCACTTGGTCCCTTCCTAGCCGGTAATGGTGACGGCAAAGATGACGGAATGCCCGAACTGCTCACAGGAGTAACCGGTGCCCGTCCAATTCCTGTTCCAAACTTAGTGAGAGAAGAAACCTTCAAGCCAGTGTTTGGAGATGGATTAGATCCTGGAAGATCTTTCGAACCCATTCCACCCATTGAATTCTGATTTCTAGGAGAAATCGTTGGCAAAGGTAGTGAGGGTGTCTTCGGCATACCTCCCGACGATGTTCCAGAACTTCCCTGTCCAGGAATGCTTGGAGACGAGATCGGCTTGTGAGGATCCGATCCAGTTATAAGATCTTGTTGTGATGTAGAAGCCATTGGAAGAGAGGCAGACGCTACAGATGTCAGCAATTTGGCGTCTTCCCTCGTGTCACGATTCTGGCTGTTGAGGTTCAATGGACCTGAAATCGAGTTGAGCCCCGGTAAACGATCACCTAATTGACCCTTTTCGAGACCATGCTTCGATTGTTGCTGATCAGAGAGGTCTCTGTGATCTCTCTGCGATTCCTCCATTCTAGACCCTTGTCCAGCCGTATCTGACTGCGTGATCTCGTGCATGGACATAGACCTCACCGGAGTGGGTCCACCGGTTCCAGTGCTGGACGCTTCTAGTCCCGCTCCCTTGAGCGCAGGAATTTGCTCCACTTGAGCTGGTAATGGATGCGACTGCATAGGACCTGAAGAGAATACAGGTTGACTTTGACTCACGGGTGGCACAGAGGATTCATTACGATGCTCATTCTTTTCAACGCTAGCAATTCTGGGCAGCTCATGTCGCTCGTCTTGTCTATCAAAGTCAGAGCCGCGATGATCTGACTGAATATGTGACGGACGATCACTCTCCGACTCGCCTTGACTCCTCCGTGACTGCATATCTATTGGACCTCCCATAGCCTGCATACCAGACTTCTTCTGCATGTCACCCTGTTGGATCTGCGGTAAAGCACGGAGATGAGGAAGCAGTTGCATCTGAGGCAGAGGATTCTGATGCTGTGGATGCATTTGAGATGTAGGATGAGGTTGAGAACGTGGTGATTGATGTGAAGGCTGCTGCATCTGAGTATCATGGGACTGCATGTGCGGCGACCTCTGTTGAGCTTCTTGAGATGACTGCTGTATATGTTGCCCATCACCCTGTTGTCCCTGGGGTTGACTTTGATGTATACCAGATTGCTGTTGTGAATGGGGAGACAACTGGGCAATTTGTGGTTGTTGAAGTTGACTTTGAGGCTGACCCTCTGATTGAGGAACAGATTGGTGAAGCCTTTGCGGTTGGTCCTGGTCCATGTGGTGTTGCGCCAAAGGCTGCAATTGCGATTCCATCATTGAACCTGAACGTTGCTGTTGCATTTGAGAATGCGACATACCAATAGATGGAGGAGGCAACACAGATGATTGTGGCTGTGAAGGCAACGGCTGTGACATCACTGGAGACAGATGGTTCATGCCAGCATTGTGCGGAGAAGGCAACTGAACAGATGATAGAGTTGAAGGCAGTGCCGGTCGGCCATCCTGTGGCACAGATCCAGACTGGCTCATTGATTGGCTTTGAGAAATGCCCGGAGGTCTTAGAGCTGGAATAGGAGACATTTCCATCTGGTTGTTACGCGGAGGAATCGACAAGGGTGCCGAAGGTGGCGGGTGGCCAGACTGCCCCATAGAGGACGGATGGGCAACCTGCTGTGGAGGGGGCTGCAGTTGAGATGGAGGTGGGCCCGATTGATAGTGTGGAAGTTTTTGCTGAGACAAAGGCTGCGACAATTGTTGCAGAGGCGGGGCAATAGGTCTACTGAGCGAAACAGGATTGACCTGTGATCCGAGATGCGGTTGGTTGGTGTGGTGCATATCGGGCTGCATTTGTTGCGGCTGAGAGTGAGCAATGGACTGGGCTGCCGATTGCATTGGCTGAGATGACTGCTGCTGTGGATGAGCATTGGGGTTCATAGAGCTTTCCAGGACACCCAAACGCTGTGTGATCTGAGTATTCTCCGGTGCAAGCTCCGCCGCTCGTCGATAAGCGTCGATCGCGTCCGCATTTTGACCACAGCTTTCATACAAAGTGCCTAGATCGTACCAAACTTCCGACACATATGGATTCAAGCGAATAGCGCGTGAATATGCATCCATGGCATCGCGATACTGATTCATTTGATAGTAGAGGACACCGATCGAACACCAGAACGTTGCATTTCGACCATCCCTGTACACAGCCTGTTGGTAGGCATCGTATGCTTGTCTAAACTCTCGTAGAGCCATGTACACACGACCGAGCAAGTACCACGTTTGACCATCAGAAGGATCGAGCTCTGCAGAGAGCTTGAGCAGTCGAATAGCTTCGGTTGAGTTACTATTTTGCTGATGCTCAAGCCAGCCATAGTTTTGTAAGGTCTTGGGATGCTTGGGATTCTCCGCCAGAGCCTGTTTGTACATTTCTAAAGCTGCTGGAATGTCACGCTTGAGCTCATTGACATGACCAATCTGATACCATCCGTCTGCGCGAGTGAGTGGTGGCGGGGGATTAGCGGCCACAACGACCTTGTTAAAGTATTTGAGCGCTTCATCGAAATTCTGCTGCTCCTTGTAGATGATACCGATACAAAAGCAGACCTCATCGGCGCGCTCGAAATCTGGAGAAATGGAGAGCACGGCGAGGAAGGCCTCGAGAGCGTTATCAAGACTTCCGTAGCGATCATAGAGCAGGCCAATGCCGTACCAGAGATTAGGATCACGAGGGTTGGGCAAATGACTGAGTGCACTCTGATAAGCCTGATAAGCCTTTTGGAGGTCATCGGTCATGACGTAACAATGAGCGAGGACTGCCCATGCTTCTCCGCAGGCGGAATCAGCCACAATGGCTCGAGTGAGATAGGAGACGGCCTGGGGATAGCACTCTTTCTTTGCGAGCACAGCACCGGCCTGAGTCATCGCACGCACATTGCCGGGATTGACGGCGAGAACGCGTTCAAAGGCTTCGAGAGCGCGTTCACGATCGTTCATACTGCTCTGCATGACGCCAATGCGGAACCAAATGGCCTCCTTCGCGGCGGCGAGGCGATTGGCGAGGGCGGGGTCCACCTGGAAGAGGTTTTGCGGCGGATACTCGGTCATGATGGAGTGGCGAGCACGGGGACGCGGAGAGACGACGTGGGTGCGGCGGGCGAGCCGCTAGTGAGACGGGGCGTTTTGCAGCACAAGGTGTCGGGCTGTCGAGCGGGGGCGGTAGCGGACGATGGCAACGGTGGTTGGGAAAGCAGCGACAAGCGAGGCGGTTTGTGGACGGCGGTAGGGCAGCTTAGCGTTGGGTAGGGTTGGGCGGCTTGCGAGCGTAGAGAAGATAGCACTAGCCGACAAGGCGCGCGCGCGCACACACACACACTCGAGAGAAGGCGTGTGTGTACAGTACGGCGAAGAAAAGGGCGGCGAGTGTTGGGCTGGACCGGACTGGACTGGACTGGCGTTGTGCTATGCTACACTATGCGGTGCGGTGCTGTGCTGTTGTGTTGCGTTTGGTTGTGTGTGTGCAGTGGCTCGTCTCGGTTTGTTGCTGCTTGCAGTCGGGCTGGCTCGTCGACTGACTGGCTGGTTGACCGGCCGTGTGCGATGCGGTGCGGTGCGGTGCAGTGTGGCGCGGTGCACTGCAATGCAATGCAGTGCGGCGGGACAAGAACGAAACAAAGGTGAGAGCGAGCGAGCAAACGAAACGAAACAAGGTAGGACGAGACGATGACGCGCGACCGACTGGATGGTAGTAGTCGGGTTAGCAATGGCTCGATGTGACAAACATGGGCGGGAAGCGCGAGCGACACAAACGGCCAAATGCCGCTATACTGCGCGTATGTGGTGGAGTGCACATTGCGCGGTGTGCGCGCTGCGGCGCGGGGCAGCTCAGTACAGCACACACTGGCAAAGTCAAAGGAGAAACGAGCAATCGGGCCAGACACTTGTGATGGCTCGGGGCTGCCGGAAAACAGGGGCGCGGCTCATCGGGGCTTGCGAGGCGGCACACGCTTTTCCGGCGACCCGCGGCCCATTATATCGGGTCACTATCCACTCAATCTACCTATCATATTGTATAGCTGTAAGCTAGTTGTCGCTTGAATTCAGCTTGCGAATTCAATTGCACCAACCATTATCTAGTCGGGTGTGTGTAGCCGACTTGACGGTGCGCTTGTTCGTTGTGCCCGTAGGCACATGTCTTGCTCTTGTTGTGATGCGTTTCGATGACTTGGACAAATCTCGCGTCAACAGCATCCATATTCGAGTGCCTTTCCGTTGAGTTGCGTTGCTGCGTCCCACACATGCAAACTTTTAAACATGTTATGTGTTGTGCAAAGCGACCAATCGCCATGCGGCCTCGCACTATTCCGCACTTTGGGCCGCTATCATCGCTCGGGTCTCGTCTGACTGCACAGCACTGACTGTCGGTTACGCTGCGCAGGCCGATGTGCGCCGTGATGTCGATTGGCCCATCAATGCATTGATTGTGATCAACCTTCAAAGCGCCCCCGCACCGATAAACTCTAGATTTTACGCTAAAAATACATGTCTCATACTAGCATATTGATGTGATGGCCCGTTGCCAATATCAGCGAGTGCGATATCGCATGCAATGGCACCCATACTGTATGGGCCATACACCACCTCCGCTCGCTCATCCTGTTGAAGCACAAACACTCGCTAGGTTACACGTATCAAACAAGCGACCGAAATAGACCTGTTGTAAATGACTCGTGACTCGTGCGTTGTGTCGTCATACCGAAATCATGGCACCAAAGTTATCATAGCTGGGCACGTGCATCATTGCCGTCCTTCCCTTTGTGTATGATAAGGGGCTGCACTCGCACTACAGTTTCATAACCGCTAGACGAGCCCAGTGATTGTGTGGACCGTAACAGCGCGGCGCAAGGCTAGCGCCCGCTTATTTTCTCTTCTCTGTCAAATTTCTTTCACCGCCACGTTCCGCACCATGACTCTACTTTTATAATCTCAGTGGCCCGATTAAATACACGAGGCCACGACCTGCCAGGTCACCGAGGACACCAAGGACCCGGCTTGCACTATGTTACCTCTCGCTCGCTCGCCCGCCCACCCACCCGCCTTCACTCCATGACAGTGATGTGATGCGCCCAAATAAAACGTGTTGCTCCCGTAGGCAACAACTACTGCTCCTTGGCCGTACAGTAAATTAAAATGGAATCGGCTATCACACTTGGCCCGTCCGTCTCTCGAGTCGACTGCCTACAGAATCCAGCAATAAGATTTGCTTCGAAACGGGGACACACGCAAAAGTAAATTAATTTCTGCTATATTTCACGATCTCTGCTCAATATGTTGTCAAACACGATTTACCCTCAATCACCTTGCAGGTCAGTCAATCAATACCACCACTGCACTCGCACTCATTTCAGTGTAATTTTCGACAACAAAGCACGTTAGCTCTTGCCTCGCCTTCCACAACTATTCCACGCAAAATAATATGTTGCGCTCGGCTGACGTAGCGCACGTAAACATGGCAAAAAGTTCCAGCACTGCAATGCGCCACCCAAGCTGCGCAGCGCGCGCTGCAGCGCTCACGAGAGCCATGGCCTCGTCTGGTCCGGTCTGGCCACGGATGACGGCCGCGTATAATGCCGCCAGCTGTATGGTGTGTGCAGTACAGTGCAGTGCAGTGTAGTCTAGTGCTGTGTGCCCCCATCGTATCTACCGTTGTGATTCTTGTTGTCACAATTGAACTGCCTTGCAACACGACATACCGCTTGATGTTTGTTTCTAATCGACCGCACCGTGCGTAACCGCACACTGTCCTGTGCGCGCACACACACTCTCGAGTTTGCCACCGACTCGGCTGCAGTGCTCAGCACAGCACCACACCACACCACACGAACGAAACGCACCAAAATTGGCTGTGGTGCAATCGCCATTCCATTGTGTGTGTTTACCTTCCGGTTCAAGCTGCGGTTGCTGCTTTCGCTGTGCAGAAGCAAAGCATCGCTTATGACGTGAAGGCAATATTGTGCCACATGAAGAGCGCGTCCATGCCAGCGGAAGCGCTCGCTCGCTCGCGCGCGCGCGCTGCGTTGCGCGCTGCGACGCTGCCGTTGGTCGTTGATATCATATCGTTTCTGATTTCTTCAAACGCTGATTTAGAACTGCAGCCACAGCGAGAGTGGGCCGTTCTCGTTTCGTTTCCCAGTATCAAATCACGCGGTCAGAGAGATTGGCCGTGCCACGTGTATGAATATGCTCGTGTGCCTATTGCGACTCAAAGGCGTTACACCAACTCGACTGCTTCCACTCGCTACAGTGTAAACCGTCAATCAATTGGGAGTCTATCAAAATGTCCTTCCATCAGCCGAGCCCGCTTACTGTCGGGCC
Source organism: Asparagopsis taxiformis (assembly GCA_030407315.1). Taxonomy (NCBI): domain Eukaryota; phylum Rhodophyta; class Florideophyceae; order Bonnemaisoniales; family Bonnemaisoniaceae; genus Asparagopsis; species Asparagopsis taxiformis. The sequence goes on from JALQPE010000320.1 coordinate 147,132, forward strand.
TCCATGCGATGCGCTCACCGCCAAGTTACACGTCAGGGTTGCGCTTGTCTGTGGCGCGGTCATAGCAGCGTGTGCTGCGCTATATTTCAACCATGATCCTGTACAGCCGGCACGCAGTCAGGCAGTGAGGTAGGGTTGTGCGTGTGCTTGCTTGTTCGCTCGCTTGTTTTGCTTTGGTTCCCTTGTAGATGAAAAGAGTCCAGAATCGAATATGTGAGACTGTGGCTGGACGTGTGCTGATTTAATTTCAAATCGCTGTCAGGAAGCAGATAACGTCTCTCGTTAGACGCGATCAACTAGCCTGAATTACTCTGATATCGCTCACACGACGAAAAGAAATGCGATGCGCATACAGTATCGGATGGGTATGAATGGACGGACAGCTGTCGGTCTCTTTTATTCAGCTCCATGCAAATTTTGTGTAGTATACAGTACGGTACAAACGGTGCCATAGCGCGTCCCATGTCGGTGCATAACATAGATCGACAGGCAATTGTATCATGCCATTCAATGCCCCGAACGGATCATTTGCTACGATGACAAGCAAACTCTTGGATGTTACTCACAAAGCTGACATCACACTAATAAATAAGTGATTCAAACAAACATCTGTAATTTTCAACAGAGCAGCTATGGAAACTTGGATCCAATGACACACAGCCCTCAACAGAGGCTGCCTCTCTCGTAAGCGACGGCCTGTGCATATAAACAATGCGTGCGCAACAGACCTAACGTCCAAACTGGCTGCCATGTTGGTTCATGTGGCAGTAGCTGTCGTTTTCGTCATGCCCTGTCAGCCAGATTGCAATATATTATTATTATCATCACCACCGCATTACAGTACACATGTTGCCAATTTTAAACTGCTCCTGACAGTGATACCGTACTCTGCAATACACAGAGTTGAAGGGCTATCCCATAACACTTCTTGCGTGAGTTATCTACAATAGTACACTATCTAACGCAAGACCTTGCCCCATTCCTTCTCTGCCGACTGCATGTACAAAGCAATTCATATCTTTCCTCTGCAGTTAAAACTTACACCAAAATATCTCTGCACTAACATGGCAAGTCTTTTACATCCATGCGTTTACGTGGAGGATTCTCTCCTCAGGCGACATAAACCACAGCTTGCCCGTGTTGCTGAGGAGGACGTACCACAATGCAATACAGATGAGACAACTTTTATTATTCATGTTTTAATTCAATGGTAGCTCTCGAGATTATCTTGCGACAAGTTGAAATAGTAAGTACCATCGGTGATGATTATTGCGACACTCTATTGCACATCAAGCACTTTTGGTATTTTCTCATCTTTTTTAAAAACTTTCCCACAAATATTTCAATTTATTAGCTCGATCTGCAGAGACAGAACATATTGATTGTTTGCAGAACAAGTGCTCAGGTTCATCTCTTCTCAAGTTGTTGTCAGAATGCAGTCGAAACGCCCCGTACTGATTTGCGTCGCGTTCATCGCAAGTCCATCGTGACCATCTCGCTCAAGCCGTTGCAACGCATCGCCGTCTAGTCTAACAATGGTCACTCAACGCCGCAGAAAGCGCGGATTCGTGAACAGACTCAAAAAGTTTGGACCTTCGTTGCGCCGATACACACCCAATCATACGTTGCTTTCAGACATGTTACAGTTGCTCGGTATTCGTCCATTGCGTCCCGATATACCGCTGACCGATCAACAAGCAAAGTCAGTTCGAATTGATGCTATAATCGCCGCTATGCTATTTGTCATCACTCTTGCCACACGTTTCTACAGATTGAACAAACCGCCGAGTATCGGTATGTACGCCATTTAAAATTTTCAAACAACTTGTGTCCTTTATCGCGTCACTGACTCCCCCTATCTTTATGCTCCGGTCACTGCCAGTATTCGACGAGGTGCATTTCGGTAACTTTGTGGATAACTACATAACGGGCAAGTATCTCTTTGACATTCATCCGCCTCTCGGTAAGCTCACATTAGCAGCAGCAGCTCAACTGGGCGGATATAAGAGCCAGAACTTTTCGTTTGAACAGATCGGAACGCCGTTTGGTGATGTAGTGTATCTGCCGCAACGAGCGCTGGCAGCGCTCGTGGGTTCGTTGATTCCGCCCGTCATGTTTCTGACTGGTAGAGCACTTGACTTGAGTGTGCTCGTCAGTGTGACAGCAGGTGCCGCAGCGGTATTTGACAATTTGTTGTGCATTGAATCGCGTCTGATTCTCACCGATTCGCAGCTCATTTTCTTTGTTCAAGCGGCGCTTTTGTGCGCGTTGAAGTTATGGGCGACTCCGAAAAGCACACCGCGACGCTACATGTGGCTACTATTAACGGCGGTGTTTGGCGGCTGTGCCATATCGACGAAATGGACTGCGCTTGTGGCGCCGGGCTTGATTGCGGTTGTATCGTTAACGGGACTGGTGTTCCCTGTGGAGGGCATGTTGGATGTTCTGGAAATGGCTGTGGCTGGTGTTGTGGCGCTTTCGATTTATGTTGGATGTTTCTGGTTGCATTTCAAGTTGCTGCCACTGTCCGGTGCGGGCGATGCGTTTATGGCAATGGACTTTCGGAGAACTCTGATTGGTAGTCCGCAGTACGATTCAAAAGCGGAGAAGCCATCCTTTTCAGTGCTGTTCCGATACTTGAATTGGGAGATGCTGAGAGCGAACAAGGATATCAAGACGCGACACCCGTGGGAGACGAAATGGTACGAATGGTTGTACAATGCACGCGGAGTGCTGTATCTTGACGAGCAAGTTGAAGGTGGCAAGCAGGAACGGGTGTATTTGTTGAGCAATCCGGCATTGCCGATTATCACTGGATTAGGGGTGATAGCTTGCATTATTATCGTAATTGTGACACCGATTGTGTACATGCGGACGAAGAAGCGAATGGCGACGTCGGAGCAGTTACCGGAGGTTTTAGGGCAGTTGCGGAAACGTTGGGGGATGATATTGTTCTTTTTGTTTGGATGGATTGCGAATCTGATGCCGTATATCGGTATTGAAAGATGCACATTCTTGTACCATGTGCTGCCGGCGCAGCAAATTGGGAGCATTCTGACAATGATTGCATTGGAACAACTGCCCACTAAGCTGAAGATTCGACAGACGGCTTGCATAATCGTGATCGTAAGTTTAGGAGCGGCCTTCTACCACTGGCGAGCGTGGACGTATGCGTTGCCGCGTACGATTGCAGAGCACGAGAAACTGCAATGGATGCCGCGATGGACATGACGTATAATTTGGAATAAAATAATTTGGACGCAACGCACGGTTCGACATGGTAAGTTAAAATCTAGTTTCGGTGCGTTGACCAACCAGGACTCAGCGGCTTGTGAAACGTACAACACGTGTGAGGGATAATGACTTACACTGTACGAAATTACGGCGTTGAGCCGTGATTTGTAGAAATAATTTTGGTACAGTTTCTTGTGAGGCCAAGCGAATGGACGGTGGATTGCGGACGATGTGCAATCAAATCGATAACGTGTCCTGGAAGGTAGCATATAATTATGGCGAAAAATAGCAGAAAGGCGGTGAAAACCTATTTTTCTCCAACATTACATCGGTTTATACCTCATTCAAGTAACAAGCAGCCGCATTGTGTCACTTGCTCAAATCATTCCTTGGCCACATGCGCTTAATTTTTATCGTAATTCCATACTCTGAGTCTTGCCAGCCGCCTTACGCCCACATCAGTCATCCCTATTTATGCTCATCGTCGACTGCTCACAAATGCCTCCTCGGACTCATCGAATCTGACACCGCCACTCAGCAACCATCCCATCAGCCGTCCACGAATCCATCCAATCCCTGCACAAAATGGCAACCAACGTCGTCTGGCACGAGGGCAACATCACCAAAGAGAACCGCTACGCATTGCTCAAGCAGAAGGGCGCCACCGTATGGCTCACCGGTCTGTCCGGCTCGGGCAAGTCCACTGTGTCGGTCGCGCTGGAGCAGATGATGTTCAAGAAGGGCTATCTCGTCTATCGTCTCGATGGTGACAACATTCGTCATGGACTCAACGCCAATTTGGGTTTCTCCGCTGAGGATCGCAAGGAGAACATCCGTCGCATTTCCGAAGTCGCCAAACTCATGGGCGATATCGGTATCATTAGTACATCCGCTTTCATTTCGCCCTACGTCGCCGATCGTGACATGGCGCGCCAAATTCATGACAAGGCCGGCATCCCCTTTGTTGAGGTGCATGTCGATGTGCCGCTCGAAGTGGCTGAAGCTCGCGACCCCAAGGGTCTGTACAAGAAGGCACGCAAGGGTGAGATCAAAAACTTCACCGGTATCGACGATCCCTATGAGGCTCCCGTCAATCCAGAGGTGAAGATTGACACGGACAAATTGAGCGTGAATGAGTGTGCCGAGGCTATTCTCAACTATCTTGTTGAGAAGAAGATCGTGGAGAAGAAGGACGACATTATGGCGCCCGCCTCCACTGAGAACGGCACCAACGGATCGGCGTAAATAGATTGTGTTACTAGTTTTTGTCGCTGCATAGGTTATGTACTTAAGCCCCTATCTCCGGTTAAAACCTTCTATTTTGACTATCATTCCGCTGCTGCCAATTGTATTTATTGTCAAACTATTACCAAGAACGTACATCGTGCGTACACCGCGTGTAAATCCTTTCTTAACAAATCGCACTTTGTCATAGATAAATCAAGCAGTCGGACCGCCAAACAACCTAGGAACCGGCCCATTGGGCGCGCCCCAATACTCAACCGCCTTGACGCCCTCCACAAGAACCGTGCGATAATTACTAACAAAAGCTGTTCCCTCTGCTTCACCACACGTCGGTCTCCCCTCCTTCGGTGCCGTATTCCTCGCGACAAGATTCGCCAATTGTTGCTCACGCTCCGCCTTGACCATTTGCGCATATTCAACAAACGCACCCGAGCTCTCCGCATCCACCTCGATTTCCGTGGGCGGTTGGTCCGCCAACAGACCGGGCACGTCATCGGCGCCAATTGTCGTCACCTCGCCCTCCCAGGTGCGCGGCAAAATGGTCGCAAATCCGCGCTTCTCGTACGTCTCCTTGGGACGCGGCACGTAGTATCGCAACGGCTGATTGTCGCGCGCATCCTCGCCTGGCGGCACACCGGGTATAAGGTCCAGCTCTGCGCGTGTGGTGCGTCGCGTCGGTGCGATGTGACTGATCGGCGTCCCGACAGACGTCGTGCTTACACGGGCGGTGAAATTGGTCGTGGCCAGAGGCGCCGCTGGCGCAAAACAGAGCTTGGACATGCTGGTCGTGTGTTGGGATGGCGTGCGGTACGGATGTCGTGTGCGCTGGGGTGAGGGCTTCTGAAGGGGAGCGATTTGGTCGGGTGGGGGATGTCGATAGGGTTGGTGTTATCTGAGATGGACGTAGGGTTTTGTGGATAATTTGAGAGATATTGGTGAATGGGGTGTTTCGCTTGAGCTGGGAGGTGCTTGTGTGGGATGCAGTCGGTTGGTACACTGGTGTTGGTTACGATACACTTTTCATAGAGTTTATGACTGGAGTGTATTACAGGGTGAGGTAGATACTTTATTGTATGAGACAGGCCCGAAATAGATGTACCCGAGGGTACACCAGGTATAAAGGATGTAACCTGCTGTATTGTAGTTGTGTCTGATGGGGAAAGCTGGAACATGATTGCCAATGGCGGTAGAGATATGGTTGTGAAGTATGTGGAACGGATGGAAATATCTCCATATTGTTGATATTTTCTGAAATTTAAGCGTGAAACTGGTAGCTGGGGGGGATCTCATTTCAAGGTGAGAGGATATTACATGCTAGCAAGATGTGTCCACAACCAATCAGGATGCTCCATCACGTGATAATCACCAACCGGATACAGTGTGCAGGCGTGGAGGGCTGCTTGTGACTGGGGCGGTAGGACGGCGAGGACAACCGTCACAGTGGGATCCAATCTGCTGCTTTGTATGGTGTTGCACAATCCAACGGTGGAACAGCTTCTAGAATGGAGGGCTGGATCTTGCTATGATGGAACGCTGATACGCATCTCAGTGCACAACGTACAGAGCTCATGTGATATCAGTGCAACCTTTCAAGGGCTAAAAAGGAAGCCACTCCGGGTCATACTTGTCATCACCAGTGACTGACCTTGTTAGAAGCGCCTCTTTCGCAATAACTGCTTTCCATCCCAAAATTTCATCTCTCACAATCGCAACCACATGAAAGACAGACCATACTTTGGCATACACACGCACTCTAGACAAGTATATATTATTCCAATCCTAATAGATACCAACTCACACCTGTTCTCAATTCCACAGACACAAGCAATGGGGCTTTTCGGTAAAAAAGACAAACACGGCAAGAAGACCGTTAGCAAACCGGCATCACAGGCTCAACATGCATCCAGTCGAGAAAGCTTTGAGTTTATCAAAAGACGTGTGGTCGTCCCTCTGGCAATTCTCGAACGTCCGCTCATGTCCGACACTGAGTTTGTCGTCGATGCACGATACAGCTCAGTCAAATTACTCGGTTCCGGTTCATACGGCATCGTCTGTTCTGCCTATGATTCGATAACAGCCTCTCGCGTGGCCATTAAGAAGATTCTCAACCCTTTTGCTAACAAGCATCAGACGCGCCATTGCTTGCGTGAGCTGAGGCTGCTGCGTCATCTCAAGCATCCGTGTATTGTTGAATTACTTGACATTGACGTGCCGCGACAGTACAAGGCATGGGAATCGGTGTACCTTGTGACACCATTGTTGAACATCGACTTGAAAACGGCGTTGCGGTCTGGAAAACTGGAGGACAAAACGTTACAGAAGAGAGTAGCGTATCAGATGCTACTGGCTCTGCAGCACATGCACGAAGGCGGCGTGATGCATCGTGACATCAAATCTGGCAACCTATTGCTCGACAAGGAGCTCAATGTGAAGATATGTGACCTGGGCGAGTCCAGATTCCACAGTAAAGCCAACCGTGATGAGGTGCCCGATGATATGGAGCAACCGTCGCTTGAGCCAGAACTATCCGTCAATGTGTCGACAATGATCCAATCAGCGCCCGAGATATCGCTGGGTGGGGAGTATGACGCCGAGGTGGACATCTGGGCGGCGGGATGTGTGATCGCTGAGATCATCCATCCACAGCACGAGTTTCTGTTTGACAACACGTCCAAGTTGGCCCATGTTCAAGAGATCATCAGTGTGGTTGGATGTTCGGAGGACGAGATGAACGACTTGCCCGAGCATAGTGGGTGGTATTTGAGGAAAATGGTGAGGAACGAGGACTTGCCCGAGGGCACACGTATCAGGGAGAAATTGGGCAGCAGTGTGGATACGGTCGCTGTCGACCTTTTGGAAAAAATGTTGCGTTTTTCACCCAAGCGACGACTGTCTGCCAAGTTGGCGTTGCAACACAAATGGTTTGATGAGGTACGCGATAACTGCCAGTACTCGAAAGCGACGTACAACTTTGCGCTTTCGGAGCCGGCGAAAAAGTTGTCCAAAGCTGAATTGAAAAACCTGGTGTGGGAGGAAGTGGTGGCGTTCCATCCTGAGGCGGAGTTTTTGCCAGGTGTTCGCTAGTGTGAAGGATAGGAATAAGAAGAGTTTAGCGCTAAACATTGCCTCTTCCACAGATTGGGCAGTAGACTAGACACACGACGGTGAGTATTGACAATAGAGTCACGAGTTGAGTGTGATGCGAGGCAACGCGTCGGGAAGATGTTCAACGCGTGGGTTGATTGCGGACAGGTAGTATGGAATAGTATTGTACGGCGCACAAGTGGGGAATGGAACGGGATCCTTGGATCCGACAATGAAATGAGACATGGCAGGCAGGCGATGATGCACACGGTGTGCTGTCAAGGACATTCCAATAAAGTGGCGCAAGTGTGCGGAGGGCCGGACGATGATAACAGCACAATGGACCGCAGATCGGCGCGGAAATTGTTTTCGATTTTGTCGGCTGACGCTGCCAATTCAATTGGCCATGCGCCTCGACCAATATATCTGAGCGCTGTGCTAATTCGGCGTCTCGCCTTGCGTTGCGCCTGTTTCGCACGCCAACTTACCTTCGCCGTGTCTGCGCGCCAGACGAGTGGAAGAACGTGATACTGTGCTGGCCGTCGCACCTCCAGCAAACATCCCTTTCTCTCACTATATCAGCCGTTTCGTCGCTCGCCTCCCTTGATTCGCGTCCTGTACCACCTAAATCATGACGACGTATAGAGCATCGCTTGGCACGCGTGGAGAGCTGCGTCGCATCGCCGCAGAGGCAGAGACCGCCACTATCGACCGTGTGCGCCCGTGGGAACGCAAAATCCAACCGTGTAAGCTCGCTCCGCACGTTATCGTGCCGCAGTGGATTCGCTCCGAACTGCCGCCCAAACCACGCCCCTCTCCCGTCATCTCTACAGAGGCGCAGATTGTTGTCGGTGAAACGCTCGATGCATTGTTGGAAGCCGTTTGCTCCCGAAAGTTGCGCATAGATTGTGCAGAGCCGCGTGCCAACACCAATGCTATGCAAATAGATGATTCGCTTGCTATTCATCCCATTGTGCAACCACCCCCATCTGCAATACAACCGCTCGCCGCACCAATGCATCCAGACGCTATGCTTGCACTCAACGATGTCGACCTTTCTCTTCATCTTGGTATGAGTGAAAACGACCAACCGCTTGCATCAACAATTGCACCCGTCACAGACAAGGTCGCACCAACAGAGCCTATGCGTCTGCCACCAATAGCTGATGCCGCACAGGTTCTGCCGCTTGGTCAAGCGACATTTTCCGCTGACGCCGATGCATCGACTAGTGTTTCCTAGTGTGTCATCTTGCAATCCATTTCGCTTCTGTCCAACCTCCAACTCGCGACCTATTGACCGTAACTTAAAGTGTATGATAGTTGAAAACTTGGCAGCGCGATGTATTGTAGCTCGCTATGGTAGTAGTAGAAGTGCAGCACCGCCAAATCGATATTGTAAAATTTGTGCGCCACAACCTCAATCTTGCTCCATCCTACCACCAAAATGCATTGCTTGTGCCAATGCAATTTGAACAAAACACAAACGCAAAAAACCACCATCCCATAATGGTAAACATGGAGCAATCCGAAAATGGCCGCGCTCACATTCCGTCTACACCGATGCCCCTCCGATCGCAGGACCTCTCCTTCTCTCCGCATATGAAGACCAAAAAACCAGCCGCCAAAGATGTCATCGTGCTTGCATTCGGCTCCCATGGCATTCGCTACGGCTTTGCAGTAGACTCGACCCCCAAACGAGTTTTCCCAGCTGTTGCCTTTCCACGTCGAGCGATCGCAGTGCAAAACGATAATTTACCGTCCTTCCGCGTCCCCCAGCTCACCGATCGAACCGCCCAACAGCGCGAGGACGCCAAAAAGGCTTTTGAGACCATTCGAACCACTCTATCAGAAGAACTCGCCCTCGCAGACAGAAGACGTGGTGGTGGCCGCCCAATACCGTGGAAAATAGAGGTGGAAGCTGTTACTGTTTCAGGAAAAGCTCAACTGCCCCCGCCACTGTTTGCAGCCAAGGTCGATAATGCTTCTGAAAACAACCCCCGTGATATACTCATTGGCAGAGATGTCGAGGTTCTCACCCATGATCCAGAGAAAGCAAAATTATACGACATCATCTTTCCCATATGGGATGGCAAGCTTCTGTTTGACTGTGGTGCTCCACCCACACTGATCAGAAAAGCTCTCGACCTACTATTGCTCCACATCGTGCAGCAACTTTCGCACGATCGAAAACACAGGGCTCAAACCAAGACAGAAGGATCCGCTACTCCAGAAGAGGAGGCAAATGATGTCCCGCTCTTCGATAAAGATGGCACTGCTAAGAATTTTGTCACCCTCGTCGTCCCAGAAGCATCACAAAGACGTGATGTCGGAGAAATTGTTGATGCTGTTTTCCGCGTGTCCGAGATGCAAACCGCTGCGGTGTTCGTCCATCAGAGTGCAGTATCCTGTGCTTTAGGTGCTGGACTTGCAACTTGCACCGTTGTGGACATTGGTCATTCAGCCACAACCGTTGCCTGCGTTGAAGACGGCATCGTGTGCGGCGAGTCTAGAATTCATCTGGACTATGGCTCGTCGCACATTCAGAGCACGTTTGACCTGTTGTTGAATGAGTCGCCCAAGTTTCGCGACATTTTGAAGAAAACTCCCGGTCCGGATGGCAAGGCCGTATCGCCAGTATTAGTGGAGTACGATAAGGCCATAACCGTGCCCAAAGTTTCTGAACAGTTGTGCGGATTTAATGTCGACGAGAATGATACATTGGCTGTAACCATGGTCAAGGCACCCAGCGGACGATCTTTCCGCATCAAACTTGGCGTCGGAATTCGCGCATTGCCTTGTTACGGGCTCATCAATCCATCTTTGCTGAAATCAGCATCGGATGCAATGACTTTGCAAAAGAACATTCCTCGCCGTGGCTTGTACGAACGGAATTCAGAGGATGACAACTTTGTAAGTGATATTTTCCTAGACTTGCGACGCTCTGGCATTGCAACTGCTGCCCTACCAATAGGCACATTCTCAAATGACCTTGGTCAGCCTGCTGCCTCAACAGTTCATGCTGAAAACGCGTCTATTGTTGATGCTATCATCTGGTCTATTGCGCGAGCTGTAGAAATAAAACGGCCTGATGCGCAGTCCAGAACAGCTGAGCACTATAGGCGTTACTTGAATGCTATCGTATTGGCAGGGGGAGGGGCTTCCATTGATGGCATTGCTCTTGCCCTGGAGGCTCGTATCAAAAAGGGCTTTATCGATGCGGGGTTGAATATATCGGACGTAACTGTTATAGACGGCGGAAAGGGCAAAGGAGACGAGGAACTGGCCGCGGCTGCAGCAGTGTTGAAAGATGCTGGGTCCGATAGTGGTATTGTTGACGACACGGATACAGCAAGTCTACCGTGGAAGGGAGGCGCGGTAATGGTTGAAGCAGATGCTGTCAACGACTATTGGGTTTATAGAGATGACTGGGGTCTCAGAAACGTTCGAGCTCTTCGCGAGAAAATTCCATTCTATTGGTGACCAATCGCTCGAGTCAACTTGCAAGACGGCAAATGCAGTAGACTAGAAAGCAATCCACTTTCAACAAACCATCTAAACTGCTAAACCATCGAGCGACAGAGAGCGCACTTCTGGAATGAATGGAAACATATGTATATGTCGATAAATATCAACTGCGTTCCTAAGCGACTGAAGTTGCACCACTTCGTGCTTGGCATCTTTTTCTACAACAACAGCGCTTTGCGCCATAATATCCCCGCAGATAGAAGGTTGAACATTCCCAGCTCTCGCTGCAGTTGAAGAACAAAATGATGCATCTGTCAGAAGTGATGATTCGTTTGTTGCCGACGCAGACTCCAAAAGGTGCTGCAAACACCTTGCACGCCCACCAGCAGCAGGCGGTCCTCCTCCAAGGCGGTCAGCCTCTCGGTATGCATGTTCGCACGACCGAGTTAAATGTTCCACCCATCCATGGTCTCGAGCGTCGCATTCCCTGATAGCTGCAACGGCAAACCATCCGCGCCAATCAGTAGGGTCCTGGCGGATGGCGGCTACCGCCGCTTCTGCCCCGTATCCAATACTTTGTGATGCAGCTGCGTGTATAGCAAGCGATGCGTTTAGCTCAATGGACTCTTTCCTAGCTCTCAGCGATTTGGATACCTGCAACGCGAGACGATTTGCTTTAGCACAAAATGCTGCGCTTGATGACAACGAAGAATTCACTATTAAACCAATAGCTAGAATCGTCGGACTGGCATCGCATCGCAGGAGAATAGAGAGCGCCTGCTGTGCCAGTTCTTCGTCTTCCTTTAGCATTGCATTTTGCAGAAGAGCTGAGCCAAGGTCTTGACCTCGTGCCTTGGTGGTCCAGGGAGTAAAGTGCATAGCCTTGGTATAGGCCACAATTGCATTGTTGATGCTTTGCTCCAAAATTGCGATCGGTACAAGACGGGCCAAGTCTTTCGGGTGAGTGCTCGCAACTTCCATCCACGAATCACCTAGACGTTTGAATGTACTAGAAGGATTCAAAAAGGGGTACTTTTCTGTCTGCTCAATGCGCGCAGTATCGAGACATGTTGCAGCCTTTTGTCTCAACAGCGTTGCTCTGTGATAACAGCCCGCAAGCCACTCCTCAGCCGCGAGGAAGACGTAAGCATCACTCAGGTAGGTCTTCAGATTGGTTGGTGCACGCGAATCGGTTACCAGCGATTCCATACTACGCACTGCAGCATTTGAGTTTTTCTGCATCTGCAGTAGTACAGCCTTTTCGGACAGCAAAAGTAACCGAAGATCATCTTGCAGCCGTGACAGGTCCACATGAGCCGAGACAGTGTACACCTTTGGTGGAGCATCGATAAGATTCAATGCATCGTCAATGCATGACAGAGCAGGACCAACCTGCGACTGTTCACGATAGGAAGCACTGAGCCCTCTCCAAGAGTCGACATCGACAACGAGGGCATTATCCGTCTCGGAAGTCGCAACGCCAGTGCCGAAAAGCAGTTCCTCATCTCTTGACGAAAACCTCGGATTTCCACGCAGAGCGTTTCGAAAGGACACTGAAGCTTCCGCAAAGCGCTGCTGACGCAATCGAATCCATCCGATTACATTGTGTGCCCATCGTGCTTTGGGGTTCTTATTTGCGGCCGCATCGGCCACACGAGCTGCTTGTTCTAGGGCACCTCTGGCGACAAGTACGGTAGCCAATCTGCGACTCGCAAGCGGATGGGCAGCATCAAGTGCGACAGCTTTCTCATAGCAGCGTACGGCACGTCCAATCATCTTTTGGTGCTCCTTTCGACGAGCGAGACGTTCAAAAATCCACCCAAGATGCGCAAACGGACCCGGAAGGTCTTTGCAGAGGGAAGCGGCGTGCATCTGTTTCTTCTGCGCATTTTCAAGGACTTGCACGTCATCGGCGTTGCACAGCATCATTTGCGCGAGTCTCATGCAAGCGGTAGCGGCCACGAGGGCGTTGGACGGGAGGAAATGTTTGCGCAGGAGATGAAATTCCCATGAATAGGCGTCGTGAGATTGTGTTTGCTGCGCTTCGAGAAGGGCGGTGTCAACGAGAGATTGCATACGTATAATGTCGACATCGCCTGCCAGAGCATCTGACCACACGGATTCTAGAATTGCATAGAGACCGTGGGGAGCGCTGGCGGCGTCCTCCATGGCGAGGGCGGCATTTCTGGAGGCGCGACCATAGGCGCGCACGGCGAGGTCTATGGCGGCGACATGGGCAGCGAACAGTAGCCAGGGAACGTCGTGCTGCTGGGCGTACGTGACGACGAGGGCAATTTGTTGATGGGCGGGTTTGAATGCGCGAAGCGCCTGGTGAGCGGCGGCGGCTATGAGACGAAGAGCGGGTTGATGACGATCCTGGAAGTGCAGGCCTTGTTCGGCGGTTTTGAGTGCTTGTTTGTACGAACGGTTGGCGAGATGGGCGATGCTTTGGACCAGGGCTGCTGTGGAGGTTGCGACGGGCTGGGAGAGTAATGGGAGGGAGTGGACAGCTTGTGGTTGGGTGGTGTGGAGCGCGGCGGCGAGATGATAGTGGGATCGTTTTTCTGGATGGAGTGTGGGTGAATGGTGAATTGCTCGAGTGGCCGAACGGAGGAGGAGTTGATATGGGAGAGTATGATGCTCGGCGAGACGGAGAATTGCTTCGTGTGCATGAAGGGATTGGAGAAGTTTGAGAGAGTGTGAAGGATGGTGCGGGTAACGGGATTGTGTTCGTGTTATGAGTGCGTGTAGAGCTGGGGAATCGAGAGGAATTGAAATGTCGGCTATGATATTTGCATAATCGTCCAATGCGGTTGCTATGGGAGGATCGTGAAAATGATGCGGGGAAGCATCGCGAACGAGGAGGTCTGCTATACGGGTGATAACGGGTATACGTTGTGTGGATTGGGTAAGATCGGAAAGCTTGTAGAGGACTTGGAGTTCATCGGGTGTGGAATCTGGAGATTGAGGTGCATACGAAATGCGTGTGCAGCTTTTTGAAGCAATGGCAAGATTTGGGTGGGGTCTTGTTTAGTTTGAGCGATGTTTGCATATGCACGTGCCAAGAGAAGAGAGTCGGATGGTTGACAGGAGTCAGACAGAAGGTCTATGATTGCGCGATGAGCAAGTGGAAGATTGGGACGGAGGGAAAGGGCGGTTTGATAGGATTGTTTTGCGGAATCGGGTTGTGAGAGAGCAGCGAAAGCGGCACCGTGTAGTACGTGTGCGTGATAATTTGTGGGATGCTGAAGAATCAATGGAGCGGTAACTTGCTGCGCTTGCTGGGGATTTGCATTGTCAAGATGTGACTTTGCGAGGAGCAATTGTTTGTTCACGGACGGCATGATTGGAGGGATGGGGAGGAAGCGGGCAGGGGCGTGTGTCTGCTACGGAAGGTGGATCGTTCGAGACCAAGTAACGTGTACGTGCGCGGATGACTATAATTAAAAAAATTACAGATGCGACAGACCGACGCGCCGTGAAAGAAAAAACTGACAGAGAGACTCGCGACTGACACGATTTCATGCATTTATTCATGCACGATCATTCGCTCATGCAATTGCACATTGGCGCAGTGCTGCATCTCCGGCACTTTTAAGCAAGTGCATGTGTGCAATTGTGCAAGACAAGGCAACGCAACGCATCGCATCGCATCATCGAGCAAGTGAAAATGCCGTGTTCGCGACTCGCGGTGGAGGCGCTGGTGCACGGGCCGCTTCCGGCGGCATCGGAAAGCAACGCGACGGGCGCATCGAGCGTGCCGTCGCTACCGACAACACCGGTGGTAACGGCGCCGTTGCACACAATACGCAAGACGGTTCGTGGCAAACGACACCGCTGCACCTACCCGGATTGCGGGCGTGATTTCACACGCTTGTCCAATCTCAAGGCGCATTGGCGACGACACACGGGCGAGCAACCGTACGCGTGTGTGCATTGTTCGCGACGCTTCAAATGGCGCTCGAGTCTCAAGTCGCACGAAGTTGGATGTGTATTCGAATTTGCACAGCGCGCCGGCGGCGTGCGTTGGGTGTATGTCAACGCGGCCGGGCAGACGTATCCGTACGAGCAGACGACATTGGTGGCACCGACGAGCGTCCAGGGTGGCAATGGCAGCAGTGGTAATGGTAGCGGTAGTGGCGTTGCTGGCAGTGTCGGTAGTGTCGGTACGACTGCTCGCAATGGCAATGGACTTGTGCTACCGCCGCTTTCCATGTGATGATGAATGTATTTTTTTCGGATACTAATTTAGTGTTGTTATGTGTGTGTACCATATATGATAAAAGGGCAATTCGGGGGCAGGAAAACCCTAAATTGACTGTATGGGCCGTATCAGTGACTGAGTAGTGTGTAAGGTTGTGGGTCAGTGAAACCTCCTTGACGTGGTCCACAACTGTGCTCTTGCAAGCACCTGACGTGTATCCTTTGCTTCCAACCATTGAGTTACATGCACGCATGCATGTTACGTGCATCTTCATGTCGATTCGCGCGAGCTCGCTACGTATCCCGCTGCCGTTGTTGCTGTTGCTCCCGTTGCTGCCACTTGCCTTCACCATTCGCCGGTCGCATTACAACAATGCTCTTGTTTCCGCCGCACACATCTTGTCACACCCCTTCGCTTCCCGACTCATAGTCTCCGAACATGCGCGTCTCATATATTGTCCTATACCCAAAGCCGCAAATAGCAATTGGAAGTATCTCATACGCAAGTTTGAGCGACGCCACGATTACACCAATTTATCCGTAGCACATCGTGTCAATGCATCGCGTTTCCGCTATCTCACCGATTATTCCGTCGACGAAGCACATCGTCTGTTGAATGACGCTTCCTATCTCAAATTTGTCTTTGTGCGCGACCCATACCATCGTCTACTCTCGTGCTACATGGACAAGTTTCGCAACACCAACGCCGTCTACGTCGCCAACGAATACACGCCCTTCCTCGCACAGCTCTATTCATGGCCGATAGCGCGCCGACTGGCCGCGCGCCAGACCGCACGCCCCTCATTCACAGCTTTTGTGGACCAGTTGGCCAGACAGACACCGCAGCAGATGAACGCGCATTGGATGCCGCAAACACTGCATTGCGGTATCGGTATCATGCCGTATGACTTTATCGGACGTATGGAAACGCTGCAAACTGACGCCGCATACGTTTTGCGTCGCATCGGACGCGCGAATGAGCGCTTTCCATCGCCGTCACAAATCGCCTTTCCACCATCGGGCGCCTCGTCCAAAACAGCCGACATGCTTTACACAAGACATGTCATGCTCAAGACGCGTATTATCTACGCACACGATTTTACCGTCTTACATTACTGACATTTCTCGCGCCAGACGACACTAGATAATCAACAGTGTCAATGTTGCACGCCCGTGCATCATCTATGCCCAAATGTGCAACTGTCTTCGCATCGCGCTCGACAATGTTGTCCTGTTGAAGAAGCACCACTTGATCTCGTGTGAGTAGTGGTGCTACACTCGGCACCATTCGATGTATTCCTTCGAATAGTGCTCCCTGCAGTGTTGCCAGCGCATACGGAATCGGTAGCAGCACGCGTGAACGCTCACCAGCCTTGAGTGTCAGTTGCATTAGTTGAGCAAATGTTAAAATAGATGCACCACCGAGTTGATATATGCCACCGTTTTCTAGTCGCTCTTCATTACTGTCATCCGGCAGTTGCAGTGCACGCACTGTAGCGCGCGCAACGTCTCCCACATGTATCGGTTGCATTTTCGTACCGCCTCCTCCTATCACTGGCACAAATGGCAGCCATCTCGCCATCTCGTTAAACCGATTGAAAAATGCATCCTCCGCACCAAACACTATCGACGGTCGTAATACACTCACATGTCCCCGCTCGCATAGACGAAGCGCTTGTCGTTCCCCTTCCGCTTTCGACCTCGCATACTTGCTTTTCGAATTGGCATCCGCTCCTATCGCCGATACATGCACCAAATGCGCCCCGTCACGCGACCCCAATTCGTCGCTCACCAATGAAGCAAACTCCCCGTGCACCTTGTCAAACGTGACTTGCCTTCCCGTCTCGTGCAATATCCCCACTAGATTCACTACACGATCCGCTTGTCTCACAATTTCACCCAGCCCTGTACCCACTACAGCGTCCAGACTCACACTGCTTGCATCCAGTGACGGCGCAAGTTGACGCAATGTCGACGCGCTCGCTGCACGTCGACCTGTTACAATCACTTGCAATTCGCCGCTACACTTCAATCGCCCCAAATGACGCACAATTTCACGCCCGACGAATCCCGTACCACCCAATAGTACGATACGCATCGTCAACTCGCTTTGTCACAATGCGCACTATGCACACAGCATAACACTTGACCCGCTCGCTTGGTCGTTGTTGCCTCTAGCTTTCTTATCGTGTGATCAATCGTGACAAGGAGTGTACAGTCATTAAAATGTTGTTGCTGCCTCTATAAATAATTCTAAAAAGAAAAAAAATCTACTCGTTCCTTGTCTGTCTCCCAGTTCATAATCACACAACCTCGCCGTCGACCGTCATCATCACAATAGTGCACATGCACATCTTCTCGTCACACTAGTATCGTCCCAACCTGTAAACCATCTGATATTCCAGCACACATTGCTGTGCAACCTTGAAACATACATTCGCGCGACGCACACGCAATTCGATCCACCTTTATTACTTGCCTGCCTGCTGACGATTGCATTACATCCTGATGCGCGTCAACCAACCCCAACCGCAATCCGCCGCCGCCATGGCCCTGCGCGTCAGCCCGCTGGACGAACGCACCTATCGCGCCTTCACCCTCTCCAATCAACTCGATGTGCTCATCGCCTCTGACACCCACAGCGATAAGGCTGCCGCCGGTCTCGATGTCGCCGTTGGTCACTTTAGCGACCCGGACAACCTCCCTGGGCTCGCCCACTTTCTCGAGCACATGCTCTTTCTCGGCACTGAAAAGTACCCGGAAGAGGGCTCGTACAACCGCTTCCTCGCAGAGAATGGCGGCCAGAGCAATGCGTATACTTCGCGAGAAAACACAAATTACCACTTTGAAATGGTCATCTCAGATCAAACCAATGCCGCCTCGTCGCCAAACGCAATGCCACGCTTCAAGGAGGCTCTCGATCGTTTTGCACAATTCTTTACAGCCCCGCTCTTTACAGAGTCCGCCACAGAGAGGGAACTCAATGCTGTTGATTCAGAGCATCAGAAGAATTTGCAGAGCGATCGTCGACGAATCTTTCAGCTCACCAAAACTTCCGCCAACCCCAATCATCCATACTCCAAGTTTGGCTCCGGATCCATGCAGACGCTTCGTACCATTCCAAAGCAGAACGGTATTGATACCCGAGCTGCTCTGCTCAACTTTTACAAAAAATACTACTCGGCAAATCTCATGAAACTCTGCATTATTGGTCCCTACGACTTAGATCTCATGCAACAATGGGTCGAGGAGCTCTTCTCATCCATTCGAAACCACGACGCCCCAAACCCATGCGAGCAGTATCGCCAAATTTCACCCCTTCTCCCAGAGCATCATGCCATCATCTATCATATGGAAACCATTAGAGACGTCATGATTCTCGACCTTTCATGGCCTACCCCAACCTATATAGACCACTATAGATCCAAACCAGGCTCCTACGTAGCAAACCTCCTCGGTGACGAAGGCGAAGGTAGCATTCTGTCCATATTGAAAGCACACGGTTGGGCAGACCGTGTTGGCGCTATACCATCCGATGCCATGACCTTTGGCCTCTTCCAGATGAGCATTACTTTGACCAGAGAAGGTATCGACCATATTGATGACATTATTTCCATCATCTACGGTTACATTTCCATGGCCAGAGCGGAAGGAATTCAAAAGTGGATCTTCGATGAAGAGGCCGCTCTAGCTCAAATGTCTTTCCGCTTCCGCGAGAGAGAGGAGCCATTTTCGTTTGTCACTCGAACCGCTTCGCAAATGCATATCTTTCCGCCAGAGGATTACTTGTCTGGATCAGAAATCGTCGAGGAATTTGATCCAACTCGAATTGCGGAGATTCTCGACATGCTCACTCCAGAGAACAGCATTGTTCTCATTGCTGGAAAGTTTGTTGCCGACAAAACAAACATGAAGGAAAGATGGTATGAAACCCCGTACAGTTTACAACCAATTGGCGAAGAACAAATGCAAAAGTGGAGAGCTGCGCGCTGTCATCCAGACTTGCGTATTCCGACACGAAATCTGTTCATCCCAACAAACTATGATGTTCTTGGGAAGCCGCTTCCTCAAGGAGAAGAGGACAAGGAAGGCCCGCGACCGATTTTGCGCAACGAGTACATGGATGTGTACCACAAGCTGGACAGAACGTTCAATAGGCCCAAAGCGACCGTTGCATGTGAGCTGAAAACACCGTATACATATCAAAGCCCATGGCACTCAACGATGACCAAGCTGTTCACTGCGCTACTCGAGGATGCACTCACAGAGTACTCGTATGCGGCAGAGAAGGCCGGTCTAAGCTATCGACTCAGTCAGTGCACTAGTGGCATACGTCTGTATCTCGAGGGATACAGCCACAAGATTGGCGTCTTGTTGAAAGCTGTTGTGGAGAAAATTGTATCTTTCAAAGCTGATGCGATTCGCTTTGAGATGGTGCGTGACTCTGCTGAAAGGGAATATGTCAACTTTGACAAAGGGCAGCCGTACTCACATGCCATGTATGCGATCACATGTCTGGTGGAAGAGCCAAGATGGCACATAGCACAATATCTCGAATGCTTGAGGAATGGCTCGATTACCATTGAAGCAATGCATGCGTTTACGCGTGACATTCAAAGAAAAATGTTCATGTTGGGGTTGGTTGCTGGAAATGTTTCAGAGGAGGAGGCCGTTTCCATGATGAGAACAGTGCACTCCACTCTCAAGTATGCTCCATTCCCGGAAGTGGAGCACCAACACAGACGGGTTGTACAACTTCCTAGCGATAAGGAAATTTTCGTGCGTAAAGTTCATCCCAACCTGGATGACAATAATTCTGCTATAGAAGTTTTCTTCCAAACAGGTCTCAAGGGCGACTTTGTAGCAGATGTGAAACTGGAATTGATTGCTGATATTTTGAACAAACCAGCTTTCCATGAGCTTCGAACTGTGCAGCAGCTGGGCTATATGGTGTTTGAAGGTTATGGTGAGTCTGAGAATGTGCGCGGTCTATTTTTGGTCATCCAATCGACTGTGGCAGATCCAGATGAACTGCTTCGCCGAATCGACACGTTTTTGGTCGACGTGCGCAGGGATACAATCGAGACAATGACAGACGAAAAGTTCCAAGACTACGTGAGTGCGCTTGTGGCGAAAAAGGCGGAGCCAGAAAAAGAACTATGGAAACAGTCTGCACGTTTCTTCTGGGAGCTTCAAAGCGGATACCAACAGTACGACCGTGCTGAAAAGGAAATTGAAGTGCTCGCAACGGTCAGTAAAGAACAAGTTACCGAGTTCTTTGACAAACATATTGCGCTTGGAGGTGCTGAAAGGCGACGAGTTGTGTCGCAGGTATATGGAAACCAGCATCCGATTTCCAAGAAAGAAGCGTTGCCACAGGGCGCTGTGGAAGTACGTGATGTATTCGCATTTAGGAAGCAGAATGTATTATATCCTGTTGGTGGTAGATTTGCGCCGGAGCAGGATCCAGACATTGAAACCAGTTTAGACACCACGATATCGTAAAAGCATCTTGGAAAGGTGTGTGTTGCAAACTAATTGTTTGTATTCTTTACATAGTAGTTGTGAATGTGTTCAAGCTACGCGCTCGGCAGGCGTATATAGAGCGCTTCTACAACGGCGGGCCATTCGCGCTGAAAGCGATCTCGAATATCAGCACAAAGTGGCACATGTGAATCACGACTGCTGTACAATCCCGGTATTCTCTTGAATGAAACTGACGTTCGAATTTGATCCTCTTCGCGAATGGTAACCAAGACTTTGATCTTTCGTTCTATCTTACGGGAGCCTTGCGGAGCACGCTGTGCTCGTAAGCGAATTAGCTTGTGACGGCCGTCAAAGTCATCCGAATATCTAGTAACCTTGCATGTCATTTCTCTCAATATAGTCTCCAATGTTGCGGCACACTGTTTGGCCGTCATACTTGTACTGAAACCGAGCGTAGCGTTGGGCACAGCACTATTGTTGGACAATGTTTCGATAGAGGTGCTTTCCTCCGACGTTGAACTAACACCTTCTATTTGCGAATTGGACGGATCACATGAATCTGGATCTAGTAGAATAATCATTGAGGGATTCTTACTCTCCTCACTATTAAGCGTTGCTTGAATAAGATCGCTTCTTCTTATGAGCCCTTCTCCGCTGCGAATAACGGATCGAAAGGCTCGGGTCATATTTGCGCTCTTCCTCAGACGACCTTTGGAGGAATCGATGGCCTTATCAATATGTCGAATGGTCTGCTCTTCATCCTCGGCAATAACGCCGTCGTCGGCCATTTTTTTGAGGTAGGACTTCATGTGGGCATTGGAAAAGGCGTTGTCGTGCGGGGTGACGGTATCGCAAGCCATTACAGATGAAGCAATGGCTTCTCCCAAGGAGTCTGTGGGGAGTCCGTAGTCGCGGCGTCGACGACCGAAAACGTCTTCCTCTGCTACGCTACCGGTCCTATCTGGGAGTCGGGAGCCAATCTGCACGAGGTCGTTATCTTCGGCAATTTCGAAATCACTACACGAATACGAGGCCATTCTATTGCGTCTCATACGGGAGTCTCTAAGATCGGAGGAGCGCATCGGGAGTAGGCGACTCCATAAGGCTTCGTCTGTATTGGAGCGGGGCGAAAGTAGGGAGACACTTCCCGACGCCCATGGTCGCGAATTGGAGTCTGCAAAACTGGAACTTCTGGCGGCGGAGTTGCGGGAACGGACGCGGGCGAGGGAGAGACGGGGGAGGCGCTGGGAGGAATTTACGCGACGGAGTGGTCGCTTGGAGGTCGGGAGACCATCGCGCTGGTCGACGGGCTCCTGGTTGCGTGGGGCCTCAATGACGCTTCGGTGCGGTTGCGGAGCGGATTGGTATGGTGTCGGGGCGGTCGTGGGGGCCGAGGCGGGGGTGGATGAAGGTGGTGCTGGCGGCGGGTCGGTTGCGGGCTCGGAGTCGGTGGTGGACGACGACGGAGCGATATCGGAGGAGAGGGTCGAGGGGACTAGGGTGACGAAGGAAAGGGAATCGGAGGCCGAGTCCGGGAAGGGTTGTAGAGGATCGTCGTCGAAGGGGTCGTGCGGTCGAAAGCGGAGATTTGGAAAGGATCGCGAGGGTCGAAGTGACGAGGTAGTTGTTGTTGTTGTTGGTGCAGGTGTTGATTGTGAGATTATTGGTGGTTGGAAGCTTAATGCGCGACCTGCGCGACGCACTGAATGCTTGAGACGGGTCACGACCGGGTGGGGCATGGTTGGTGGAGGACGTTGCAGTTATTGGATGTTTGGTCACGAAAGTTATGGATGGTTGGAGATTTAAGCGGGTGTGCAGGAATGAGCAAGTGAAGGTCTGGTGTCGTAGCTGGCGCTGGACGGTGGCTGGTCGAAGGCGGGCAGACTTGTGTGGAGCGATGCGAGTATATTGCTGGCGGGGCCGGCAGGCATTACATGGCGGCTGGCTACGGCAGCTGATTGCTATGAGCGGTGTTTGATTACAGTTGAATAGCCATGCCAACACATATGTTACATACGTGACAACTTTCCATCGCCGAAGAAGAATGAATTGTCAAGGATGCGCCGTGCCTGCAGACCAATGAACGCCGTTTGCCACGCGCGTGTACCAATCACTTTTGATCGATAATGGTTATTTTGGGCCACGAAGCGCGCCAGCATAATGATTTCCGCACCCAATGTGCGTTGTTTCCCTATATCTTGTTTTTAATTTAATCCAACCACTGACGTCATTGTCACCCCAATTCAAAATTCTCCAAAATTACACATTTAATCTCCCTCTCCCCAATTCGACACTGCTGCTGCTGCACAAATAATGCCCATCCCAACCAGGCCCTGTAAACCGATCCGTTCGCCGACCAACCAACACGCAAATCCCGCTCCGTATACCGGGTCCAGCGCAAAGATCACAGCCGCTCGTTCCGCCCCGATCCGCCGCTGTCCGATCGTCTGCAGAAAGTTGCTCAACGCCGTCGTCACAACGCCCAGGTACAGCACAACCCCGACGTCCTGCAACGATTTCGGCACTATCGTCTGCCCCGCCCCTATTGAGTCGCCCGTCGCCAAATTCGCCACCGTCCATACTCCACTCAGCGCCGCCACCCCAGCCAGCGAAACCGCATTCAAAGCTGCCGCTGACGCCTCCCCTCGAGCCGCATTTTCCATGCGTAGAATAAACATCGCAGACGCCAGCGCCGCTCCAATACTCCAAACGTCCCCGCTGTTCGGCCCACTACCGTCGTATGACAGCAATGCCGTGCCCAAAAATGCCATCAATGCAGACGTCCATACCGCTACTTTGATGCGCCGCCCGTACAGAACGCGCGCAAGAATCGGAACAAATTTCACATTGAGATACAGCAGAAAGCCCGATCGTGCCGCTGATGTTGTCAAAAGGCCAATCGATTGAAATGCGTACCCGAGGAACATCCACAACGATTGTTCCAAACCCACCTTCCATACCGCTGGCAGACGCCCCGATGTTATTTGCGACACTGACGGAAGCTTCGGTAGCGCTGGTGAGAATATCAACGCGGCCAGAAGAAAACGTGACAAATTGAGAGCAGATGGAGCTGTGTGTGCGTTGTCCACTGCCAATTTTATAACGGCATGTTGAGTGCCCCACAGCACGGTCACAGCGTTGAGTAGAAGCAACGAAACTGCTTCCGACGGAAATTCAGCTGCAGCTGTGCCGGTTTCTGGCGCTTCCGGTGTTTCCAGTGTGTCGCGGGCTACCTTTGACACTTTGGGCCCGTCTACTGTCGCATACACTATGTGCAAATGTGTGCCGGCTGGTTGATATTGACGCCGCCTCAAAATCCGTAACCGTGCTTGGACGGTTGCGTTGGGCAGGGCGCGGCCGAGGCCCGAATGAAATGACGCTGCCGGAATGAATGCGAGCGGCATTGTATTGGAGATAAAGCTAGATGTTGGTGGTGATTGTCTGCGCAAGCATGGTGACTTGGGATGATAAGTGGAGAAGAGCTGCCGTTGTAGCTGGAGATGAAAGTGACCCTGGAAAGCGAGGGTAGACACATATTGCGGCACTTGTGTGTCCGTGGTGCGCTGTTTCTCAACCAATTTTGCCAAATTCTGTAATAAATTCATACCTGATCGCTCGCTGTCCAGCAAAATACATACCAAAGGCTCACATGTCCTTCCTCGTCCCGCGCCACCATGAATCAGCTCGTCGACTACAACAGCGACAGCGATGAAAGTACATCAGCCTTTCCAACCCAGCCCTCCCTCCCAACGCTTTCCAGCGCCCCAACCGTAACTCTAACTGCATCCGAAGAACGCACATTAATTGTCGCCGCACCAACAAACCCCAATCAGCACACGCATCCCTCCGGAACCATCGAGTCAATCGAGCTGGACAGCAAACAATTCGACATCGAGCAGCGATCATTTACCAAACGCGGAACCTTCACGGACCCCGAAACCGGGCGTTCACGCGCGGCATCAATAATCCCCGTCCCGCCACCCAGCGTCGCATCGCCAATTCAGAAGCGCGCTCGCGCGGACCCGTCGCCGGTTGCCGAGCGGGCGAAAAATACACGTCGCAAACTCGCGCCGTTCGTCCCGTCCACGGAGCTGTTTCTCGAAGATGCGATCGACTATCAGGGCCGTTCGTGGATCGAGCGTCCGGCGGCCGCGAAGACTTTCGAGCAATTGGAAGAGTACACTCCGTACATTCCGAAACGATGTGTGTATACCATGAAACGTGCCCATGAAAGCGGCGTTTCGGTCGTCAAGTTCTTCCCGCACACAGGCCATTTGTTGCTTAGTGTCGGACTGGATGGCGCAGCGAGGATCTGGCGTACGGAGCAGCGTGATTGTGTGCGCCTGTATTCTGGACATGCAAAGGGGATTCGCGATATGTGCTTTTCGAATGATGGACGCCGTTTTCTCTCCGCCTCGTATGACGGCACTGTTAAATTGTGGGATACAGAGTCGGGGCGAGTGATGGGCAACTTTGCAATGCAGCATACAAAGTTTTCGCGTGATGGTGCTATACCTTATTGCGTGAGGTTCAATCCGGATGAGGATAAACAGAATGAGTTTTTGGTCGGTGGTGGTAATAAGAAGATTGTACAGATTGATGTGAGAGATGCGAATAAGATTGTGCAGCAGTACGATCGACACATGGGACCGGTCAATTCAATTACGTTTGTGGATGAGAATCGTCGCTTTGTGTCTAGTGCTGATGATAAGTTGGTTTGTGTGTGGGATTATGGCATTCCGGTTGTGGTCAAGTATATTAGCGATCCGAGTATGCATTCTATGCCGGTTACAGCTCTACATCCCAATCGTAAGTCGCTGGCATGTCAGAGCATGGATAATCGTGTGCTGGTCTATTCGGCGAGGGATACGTTCAAGCAAAATACAAAACGAATGTTCAAGGGGCATCTTTCCGCTGGTTATGCATGCGGTTTGACGTACTCGACTGATGGGCGTTTCATTGGCAGTGGTGATAGTTTAGGTCGACTATTCTTCTGGGATTGGAAGACATGTCGAATGTTCCGTTCGTTGCAGGCGCACAACGGTGTTTGCATAGGATTGGATTGGCATCCAACCGCTGCGTCATTGGTGGCGTCTTGTGGATGGGACGGCAACATCAAGTTGTGGGATTAAAGTTCTTCTACATTTGTACAATTTACTACTACATCCAGTTGAGTTATGCTACCTCTTGTTGTAGCTGGAATCCACCAGTTCCACCTTCATACAACTGGCCGAGCGCGACAACCGTGCTGGGGTTCTTCATCATGTCATCTGTGCTGTTGAGCGTAGCATCAGTCAAGAAATTCATGCTAGTTTCGAACGTGATCTTTTGGAATGGGCTTGGCACTTGATTCATGGATCGGCGATTGAAGCCTCGGTACGACCCATCTACGGTCATGTAATCAGCAATCAGGCGCAAATGACGAATGTTGACCGGAATTCCGTACGCGTCAAACACCTTCACAAATTCCTGGATCAATGCAGCGCGCATGGCTTCAACTCCATAGAAGTTCAAAATACCAAACATATCATTCGTTTCGAGCCGGTTCATATCGATCAAGCCCTCACCTTTGTCAATAATGTCATGAACGTTCGATCCTTCTGTAATCACGCTAGTCCTACCTCCGGCACCTTTGTCGATGAAACATCTTGAAATACGCTCGACATATGCCAGTTTCGTGTTGGCAGCGCTCTCTTTCACAACAGAAGCAATGTCTAGTTTTCCAACAAGCGCTACTGGCAATGACCAATTGAACTCGATTCTTCGCTTATTTTTGCCCACTAGAGATCCTGTGCAGTATCCAAGAGACCCCAAAAACAGACGTTTCCTCGATTTGCGCTTGCGTTTCTTCAGTGTTTCCTGCTCTGCAACAGCCTTAGTTTCCAGTTTCTCAGGACCATTCAGTAAATCTGCAACATTATCAGAATCTTGTGTATTCGCAAACTCTTCATCAAGTCCGGTCTTCATTTCGCCGTCGTCATTGAAGTTTTCGCTGTCGTCACTATCGCTGTCTTCGTCAGATGATGAACCATGGTCATCTTGGCTTGCTTCAGATACCTCTTCATCCTCAAGCCCTTTGAATGGTACCACTTCTTCCTTTTCTTCACTGTCAAATTCCGGTTTGTTCTTTGGAATTTTGGTAGCTTCAGCTGTGTATTGTCGAACAATTGATTGCTCATTCGAATAGTTGTCTTTTGAGACCTTTATCAATTCCCGCATGAGACGCATGTGAAAGTCGTACAAAAATTTCCTCTCAACCACTTCTCGAATGAAGTTGAAATCAAACTTGACCTGCTTCGCATACAGCTTCTCTGGTGGAAGATGAAGACTCACTTTTACTGTGCGTATAGCAATGTCAGTGCAAGACACCCCCTCCTCTTCAATTTCAATGCTCAACATTAGATCAAGGAGGTTGATATTTTGCAATCTGGTGCACAGCTCCCGGGCCCCATCTTTCTTAGCCGAATCAACAATGGGTAATGTCATAGATGGAGTCTTCGGGTATTTCGAAGCAGTCATGAGAAGCTCACGCAAACGCGGGATACCTAGCGTAACGTGCGCAGAACTTGATCCAGCGTGATGGAAAGTGTTAAGCGTCATTTGAGTCGATGGTTCTCCCACACCTTGTGCAGCAAGAATACCAACTGCTTCCCCAGGCTCCAGCGCGCACGATTGATATCGACCTTCTAGGAAATGGCGAAGCCCAGACTTGCTCTCTTCAGGATGCTTCGTTGTTGCATTATTGATTGTTTCACGATATAGTTCTGATACAGCTCCTCGACGAGAGAGTGCTCCAGGAGACAGCATTTCCAGCATAGTGTTTGAACCAATCCCTCCATTCTGGACCTTTTGACTCTTCCGGATTTTGGAGACCTCCTTGTCCGGCGGAGCTTGTATCGGTTTAAGCGAGTCTTGATTCATGATTTGCCAATCCACTTTTTCGTTCAGCCAACGAGATTTTGATGGGTCAATGCCATCGTCACCGTAGATGAACTGAACAACAGAGTCATCACTGTCACGAACTGTATAATCGTAATGTAACCGTACTCCTTCCATATGTTTGATGAGACATCGTTGCAGGTATCCGGAGTTTGCAGTCTTCAGTGAAGTATCCAGCAAACCTTCTCGCCCGGACATGGCATGGAAAAAGAATTCATGTGGAGTGATGCCTGTGAGGAAACGAGAAGCAATGAATCCACCTGCTACCGGAGATGGATCGTATGGCTTGAAACAAGGTAAAGTAGCTCCACTGCCTCCCATCCTCGGAACACGCTTTCCTTCCAGAACCGTTGAACCCAGCAAACATGATATTTGTGCAGAATTCACAGCAGAACCCTTTGCACCAGTACTAGTCATGAGAGCGAAACCATTGTTTGGGAAAATCTTCTGGAGCGATTCAGGAACGCATGCCTTCATAACGTCTGATGAAATTTTGTTCAATGCTGATTTCATTGCTGTGTCTAGTCGGTCTTCTGCTTCAATGCCATCTCGCCGAATCATCTTTTCAACGAGGATTCGAGCACTGGACGGGTCTTGCGCTGAAGCGGTGGACCCTTTATCTCCTTTGCTCATTTCAGCATAAACACTGTTTGTAACGGAAATGCCAATCGCGTTCACATCCTTCAAAATCTTATCCCGTTTTCTATCACCCTCTGCCGTTAAAAGCAGATCATCAACTCCAGTAGTGTGACCGTGCGTCCTCAGGTAGAAAAGACATAGACGGCTCATAGAACTCAGAAAGTCATCCGACGAATCAGGACCATACGCTTCCTGCACAGCATGAACGATGCCATACATTGTCGAACCTAGAGAGCTCTTGTCAATAATACCTCTCAACAATTTTCCATCTCTGAACAGAATTTGCGTTTCTTCTTCCCCGATTGTATTAGACTTTGTCTTCGAGCTGGCGGTCAGGTGAAGTCCGGGTCGTCCATTTGCTATGATTGCAAGAACAGTCGATATCAGCTGCTTTCCGGACCATAAAGGTCTTGGTTTGATGATTGCGGGTGGGGGAAGTGTGTATTTGCTACTCGCCCTACCTGGTCGAACCATGAGCCTCTCAGTGGCTACATATAAGAGTTGGGTAAACGACTCCCTGGATAAAAATGTGTCCCGTGTGCTAAGAAGTGTGGCGGAAGCAATGTGGTCCTGAATTAATCCACGAACTGGTGCGCCAGATGTTGGAACGATATAATGTTTACTACTGAGCATAAGCTCCTCAGCTTCTGCCCTTGATACGTAGTCTTGCGGTACGTGGACATTCATCTCATCACCATCAAAATCGGCATTGTAAGAACCGCAATTGGCGTAATGGAATCTTATTGTTCGATCACCTGGCAGCACTCGTACCTTATGAGCCATGATTGACACCCGATGCAGCGTAGGTTGTCTGTTGAACAAAACAATATCGCCTGTTCGGAGATGACGATGAACGCGTTTGGGAACAGTCTCAACGTTGTCACCGAAATTGTCAGCAGAAAACTCTTCAGAATCTGCATGTCCATTTGCTTGCTTAGTCTTATTCCCCATCTTCGTATGGACGCGGTTCTGGAGGAGCAAGCGCGCTTGCGAGTTGAGAAGATTCTTTTGGGCAGAATTGCGGAACTTTATAAGGCGATGATTTCCTCCAGGGCCCCAATCTTCAACAGCGACAGCACCTGGGTACTTGTCGGGGCCGTTAAGAACTGCACGCTGCATACGTTCCAAGTTCATTGGCGTTACCAACTCTGGAACAGTGAGCTGCTTTGCAAAACTCTCTGGGATTCCGATTTCATTGGTATCCAAAAAGACATCTGGACCGATAACGGATCTACAACTGTAGTTCACTCGCTTCCCCATCATATGCTGGCGGAAAAGACCAGCCTTTGCTTCTAGCTGCTGCCGAATACCGGTCATTTGGGGCCCAGATTGCGAGGAAGACATCGTATTGCTGCTATCGTACAGGCTCTGCAAGGCGTCTTGCATGTTATTGACAGCTAGAGCAAGTCTGGCTTTTGAGGGTACGACTTTGGGCTCTTTGGGGGTGTCTGAATGTTCAGAATGATTACCGTCATCTTCTTGGTTGGCACTCAATATGACGTCAATTTCAGTGAGTATGCGCTGAAAGAAAATGTTTTGGGGATGCTCTGCAGCCATTTCCATCAGGCCCGCTTTCGCCATTGGACGAAAACGCGGCGGGGGGACGAGGACAATGCGAACAAATAGTCTGTAATGACCAATGGGGAATGATTCTTCCGGGATTTCACGCCCCTTCAAGCCATATAACAAGTCAAAAATCTCAGTATGGCTCTCCCACAAGGCGGCGATTTGTGCTTCAATCTGTGTCGGGGAGAGTAATACTTCAGGACCTGAAGAGAGGGAACGGAAAAACCTGCCTCGCTCGCCTTTTCTTGTCTTGGGAACGCCTCTAGAACAGTGGGGACATTTGGTGCCGGTAGGAGCCATGATGAGACTTTCGGCATCCTTCCACCCTTGGGAGCGAGAACAGGCGAGCGTACCGGCTTCTTTTGCCTTGTGCCATGTTTCACGGGCCGCATCCAGTAGCTGAGATTCAATTTGTTCGGCTTGCTTCACATCAGTTTGTGAGAGATATTGTGGTATTGGTTGGGGCATGCTCTTCAAGAAGCGCTTCCAGTTCTTCACCAATGAACCGGCAGAAACGAATTCATCACCGGAGTCATCTTCAACTTCCTGAGATTTTTTGCGCTTCTTCTCTGGGTTGGTACGCCGCAGCAGACGGAAAGCATCTATGGCAGCCGCACACTTGGGCATATTGGCATCCTCAAAATAAAGGCATGCTAGCAGAAGATTGCAGTTTGCTTTTGTTTGACGCAGGGATTGGCAATGCCAACAAGAAGCACGGAGAATCTTGAGGATTAGTTTTAACAGCAGGGGATTCGGAACTGGAATCGGGAGTTGGATGTGACCGAAATGACCAGGACAGGTTGCATAGCTCTGGTTACATGTGGGACAATCACCGTCTTCGTACGAAGTTGGACCCAGTACGGGGTCATATAGACCGCGTGGAAGCGGTCTGCCGATTTCATCGAAAGATGATGGCGATGTTAAACGGCGGACACTGAGTTTCTCAGCGTCTTCGTCTGAATAGAAGCGAAACGAAAGTTTAGAAACTTGGTGACCGACGTCCATAGAACGCGGGTCGATAAGGTCGAGATCCATGTTGGTCTGATCTCAATTGATGTACAAGTTACCGAACGCCGACAATGATCTTTGTCCTCAGGCAAAGTTGTCGTGCGTGCAGCATACCTACCGACAATAGGGACGACGACCGGTACGCTACAGTAGAGTGCCACCAGCGGCATGGCCTTGCAAGTACAGAAACGTCATGAGTGAGATCAAATTTTCAATGTCATGTGTAAACATTCTATTGGCCACTCATAACTGCCCTTATCATATGACGTTTCTTTTGATTGGCTCCAGCAGAAGAACGATTTTTCGAAGCGCTGCAGTTGGAGATTTTTATCGCAGCTCTTCCTGCCTCGACGTAGCGCGTCGAAACTTGGTAACTTTCATCTACACGCGACCCCGTCCCGCTCTACGTTCGAGTTCGCTCCAGCTTTCACCAACATGCTTCCAGCTTTTCTCGGCACTCCATTTCCATCCCCCGGTCGTCAACGAGCTTTACGCGAGATGAAGACGCCTCGACGAACGCGAAACTGTACACTACATGCGCGTTCCCTCGATTCCTATCGAGAAGGCAGCCGTTTCAACAAAGAAATTCCCGGTACAGACGACCCGCTCCGTGCTGTGCCCGCGCAGCGTAAACCGCCCAAGGTGAAGCAGCGAATTGCGCTCACAAAAGCGATGTCCAAACTCAATATTGCTAGCATGGAAACATGCGCCTTTCTGGTTCGCAGTGGCTGTGTCCGAGTGAACGGCCAGGTGGTCCGCGATGAAAAGGCTAAGATTCATCGCTTTGATGATTCCTTCACTGTCAACGAAACTCTATATGGGCCTATTGGCAGTCCGGAAACAGAGTCTCTGACGAGGGATAGCGATTTTGCCGATGATATAGATCCGGATATTCTGCCGAGATCCCAAAGAGATTTCCCACAGAATGTCGATTACGGCTCCATGGACAATCGCAAGACGAAAAACAAGTTCAGCCGTCGCGTGGATCGAGGCTACTATTCGTCGCAGCGTTTTGAATCAGGTAAATGATGTCTGGTACGTACTTGATGTATCATTTCTTCTGAAAGGGCAATCTCGAAGCATTTTGTATAGACGTTTTGTAGAAGTTGTTGCTGGTCATGATAGGAGCAAAGTATCCGGTCATCGCAAATAGTCGGTCTGGTTGGCGTCCGATAAATATTCCAGCACAGCATGGCTTGCTGTCCTGTGAGGTTGTCTGCACAATGGAAGATATCTAAGTAGTCCCAATTGCTCCAGTATTAAAACCACTTGTTAGAATCTCATCGTAAGAAAACCTTCCATTTGGGAATCTAATAAGTCCTTTCGCTGAGCTTCGTCAATTCTTCCTGAGTTATTCGCGAGGCCGCAGATTATTGTGCCTCATCATCAGATTCTTTTTCGTTTTGAATCCTCTTGGTGACAGAAAATAATTGGCGATGGGCCGCATTGGCGCCTTATGCTTTTAGGTCAGCTCTTAATACAATGGCGCTGTAATGATTGAAACGCTTAGTCCCACACTCCCATGGAAATAGTTCTTCAACAAAAACAATGCAACTCCCTCGAATCTCTAGAAGCCTAACTCTCCTACTTGTAATCATCTCAACCTTGACTTTTCCATTCACCTGTGCGAGCAACTCTGTTCTAGACGCAATATACGTAATCGGATTGAAGAGCTGTCCAACTCGATGGAGAAAAGTACGCGAATGGGCAAATGTCAAGAAGTTGAACATAACATCCATCTCTGGAACAGAATTCTTAAACATTGATGTTCAAAACCCGCCGATTCCAATCATTGGGATCTCACCGTACACCCGAGTGATGAGCGGGCAGGTCGGATGCACACATTCCCACATCCTCACCTGGCGCCATGCACTGCGTCGCAATTACTCACGTATTATTATATTGGAGGACGACATGCGTCTAAAGGACTCGCTTCTCGGCCGACTAGCTGATATACTTCAGGATGCTGACCGAGGTTCTAGACTACACGGAACACGATGGCATTACATATACCTACGAACGTTTCCGACTCAAAGACACTTTTGGAGACGACATGTATGGTACGGGGAGTTGCTATATGCGCTTCCTGGATGGGGAACAGCTGCGTATATTGTTTCAGCAGAAGGTATTCAATATTTGTTATCGAGGATAGCGTTTTATGCGTATCCGCTTGATGTGCAGATTGAAAGATTACAAAGGGGCAGGGATGATAATGGAGAAAGATTTATTGCCTTGGATGCATGTACTCAAGTTGCTGGTCGAACGCCGGCTGGTTGCGAGATGGATGTAGTAGAGATTTCGGAAGAAGAAAAGGGAAACTGCTCGTTCTCAGCAAGTCAATCTGGTTGGGAATCATTTGGAATGGACTTTCCCAGCTGGAGAGATTTCGGGAGAGGGCGAGGTAGGAGGTAATGATGTGAGAATCACTGTTTTCGATCTCAACAAGTTAAGATGAACAAAAAATATTGTCGAAACAGCACTATAAATAAGTTGGTAGCTAGCTACTATTCCGCTACAAGTCCTAGACGTCCATCGTTAACCAAATCATGTCTCCTTCAACTCAGCCATAATTATGGGAACCCGGCGTTTCGCATGTGCTAAACATGTCTCATACACCTCCTCTGAGATCGTGCTCCCGCCAGGCTTGAGCACACCATGCAGTTCTCCTGATGCATCCAGCAAAAACGTAACCCTGCAGTTGCATATTGATTCTTCTTCGACCGAGGGATCAATCAACGGGTTGCCATCAAACAAAGCAAACGAAACTGAGAGAGGAAATCCATTATTTTGAAGCGTTATCGTACGTTCCGATGATGCCACAGCAATCGCAATACTATTCTCCTTCGCATCAGCATTTGCATCTTTACCTGCCTCGACATCCATGCCGTTCTCTTCCTCGTCTAACATCTCAACCTCGGGCAGCTGCACGTTTTTCAATGCAGCCACGGCGGCCAGAAGCACCGCATCTTCAAGGTTCCCGTCATGATCCATGACGTAAACTGTCAATCTCAAATACCAAACTAGGTGCTCCTCTTCGACGCACAGTTGCGCTAGTGGAATGTGAGGTGCAATTATGCTTCGAAGATACTCTGTCAGACAGGTTGCTTCATCGGACGAACGCCCCGCTTTATAATTTCCAGACGCTAGCGAAAGCAATTCGACAGATGTCTCGAGGAAGCCTTGATCCTTTGTTGCAACTGATGGCTGCGTCAATGTCGCATGCACTCCGGCGACAACCGTCGTGTGTCCCAACTTCAGTAATGCGGATCCAACTGCTGTGCCGACTGAACCAGTTGTGATGCTGATTTTACGCGTTGTGAATGGTGCTCGCCCGTCAGGTCGTACATTCTCGGATAGAAATCGCCGAAGATATTCGTGCGGATGGACCTTTCGAAATACTTCTTGGTTCATGTTGGGATGTAGCATAGTTGAGTCTGTCGTCATCATTGGTTTTCTTTCCTGACTTTCAACTGGATTCGAAGCTTTGAATGTCTGTAAAACGATTGGGAATATATTGAAGAGAAGGATTGCAAAATCGGCCTTCAGTGTCAACAGAGTAAACAATTCTTAATCGCAGCTCGTTCCATCGTTGAGACTGGTTGACGTCCGTACACGACCAATTTTTTACACGAATACACGAAAAAATCGGATCAATTCAAAAGTAGGGTGATGAGAACTTGAAGCGAGTTCCATGCACTGCCTCGTTGAATCCGAAACGTACTCGACTTTACACAGTCGCTCAAACCAAATTAGAATTGGAGCAATCGAAGGAGAAGCACGTTGAAATTGTTTTCGACTATCGAGAGTTCATCTCTCCCAAGGAGTATCAAAGCAAACTTCGTAATCTCTCAACATTGAATATCGATTTCTCTAATAGTTAGTTAGCAGTCTCCTACTGCTCGACGACACCGGATTTCCCATCAATTCTTAGCATGATTTCATTTTAATACACCTTTATACAAGACCGGACCAGATTCGGTTCTACTTCGTGATGCGTTGCTTTTTCCCAACAGGGCTTCTGGTAGCTTTCTTTCGCGTTGCTGGAACTTTAGAAGCTTCACGCCCAAACGAAACACAGTGATTAGTATGGTTGTCCCATCAAATCTGTTGGCACATCTAGCAGGCAAGTGTGAATACACGTACCTCTTTTGGTCCCGATAGGAATAAACTGCAGCTTTTGCTCATCTGGTGGTGACGGGTATTTTCGAGGAGGCGGTTCAATGTGGTTCAAGTTTTTCATTACTGCATCAAAAGTAATGCTCACTGATTTCACAAATGGTTTTCCTGTGATCAGAGAGGTTTCAACAATAGATGTTAGATATCAGAGGTTTCGCAACTCTACATACCATTC
Organism: Asparagopsis taxiformis; assembly: GCA_030407315.1. NCBI lineage: Eukaryota > Rhodophyta > Florideophyceae > Bonnemaisoniales > Bonnemaisoniaceae > Asparagopsis > Asparagopsis taxiformis. The sequence goes on from JALQPE010000320.1 coordinate 182,353, forward strand.
CATATATGATGCACAACTTACCAACTCCCAGTTCCGCTTGTCCGTTATCACCATTCACTACGAACGCAGCTCTCAGAGAGGGGTCAGGCAGCATTCCATGATCTCTGAACGTATAGCTTCCCCTCAAAGTACCTGCCATTTTGCTTGTGAACGCGTCCTTTGTCGCCCCACTCCCCTTGTCCTCTGAAATTTTGATTTCGCTCCCAACAAGGGTATTTCGTAATGTCTCATGCCGTGGCACTCGAACCAGCCACAGCTCTGTGTCACTGCTTTCTAAATCTTCTCTGGAAACAGGCAAATCTTCAGTCTCAAATTCAATTGGCACGTACTCGATTTTCGGTTCTTCCTGTGCCTGCTCTACCTCGTCCTCCTGCTCCTCGTCTTCTTCCTCCTCTTCATCCTCTTGTTCAGAGCCTTCGGAATCTGCCGATGCATAGTCATCTTCTGGAAGTTCATCGTCGTGTTCCTGAGATTTCATTCTGTGGTATAAGAAGCGAATGGCCTCAGATGGAATTGACGATGACAGGCATTCCCTGACGCTGAGGTTGTTGATCCTACTTTGTCGCTCTCGTCGGGCGAGTATATAGTCGAATGACAGGGCTACGAGCCGACTGAAATGAAAAAATAATGTAAAAATAGAGTCTTGAAACCCAGGCTCGAGAGCGTTCTTGGCTATTCGTCCCCAACGTCCGTCCAGAGGATCAAACTCTGGGCGTCTTGACCGTCATTGCAGCCCCGAAACACACTAAATATCGTTGAAACTCTCTATACTCACCTCAAGAGAGTATAAACGAGCCGAAGAAGAAGAATCCGCTATGACGAAGCAGCGAATTTCCTACTTTATGGACAATGACATCGGCGGTTTTTACTATGGGCAACATCATCCGATGAAACCTCATCGTCTGAGCATGACGCATAACTTGACACTCGCATATGGTATGTGAAGATGCAGTATGTTATAAATGGTAAAGTCTCCGTTCCGAGTGAATGGTATCTGACAAACAGCGTTTCATTCCTCTTTTTTCTTTGCCAACGCTTATTTCCTTAGGATTGTACAGAAAGATGGTGCGTTTCATTTTACTTGCGTAGTTTAGACGTTTAGTTCAGTTGGGACAAGATCTTCTGACCTTCTAGACCCCGTTTCGACACACAGGAAGTATATCGTCCGCGCCTTGCCACGCCTGATGAGTTTCGTCAGTTTCACGCGGCTGATTACGTAGATTTCTTACAGAGAGTGTCTCCTGATAACTGTCAAGAGTTCACCAAGGAATTGACGAAATTCAACGTAGGCCGTTCAGGCGGAGATTGCCCCCTTTTTGATGGACTGTTTGAATTTTGCCAGTTGTATACCGGCGGGAGTATTGATGGAGCTAGGAAGCTTATGGCAGGAACAGCTGATATTGCTATCAACTGGGCTGGCGGCCTGCACCACGCAAAGAAATCTGAGGCGTCGGGCTTTTGTTACACAAACGACATTGTTTTAGCTATTTTGGAGCTGCTCAAATTCTATCCACGCGTCTTGTACATTGATATAGATGTGCATCATGGCGACGGCGTAGAAGAGGCATTCTATGTGACGGATCGTGTGATGACGGTGTCGTTTCACAAATTTGGAGATATGTTCTTCCCGGGTACGGGAGATGTATGGGATAAAGGTTCCGGTCGTGGCGAATACTATGCTGTTAATTTTCCGCTCAAGGACGGTATTGATGACGACAACTACGAACGCGTATTCCAACCGGTTATTCAGAAAGTAATGGAAATGTTCCGACCGTCGGCGGTAGTACTGCAGTGCGGTGCAGATTCTCTAGCAAACGATAGGCTAGGGTGCTTTAATCTGACTATCAAGGGGCACGGAAAGTGCGTCAAGTTTGTGAAGGGCTTTAACATTCCTACGCTTGTTTTGGGTGGAGGTGGTTATAATATTAGAAGCGTTGCTAGATGTTGGGCATACGAAACTGCTTTACTACTGGATACGGCTATCGATGATACGATTCCTTTCAACGACTACTGGCAATACTTTGAGCCCGACCACAAGTTGCACTTTGCGAAGACAGATTGTGAAGATCACAACAGTCGGGATTACATTGAGAAATTGAAAATCAAAGTGATGGAGAACTTGCGTTGTTTAAACTTTGCTCCATCGGTGGGTCTTCAAGAGGTACCTTCAACATATCACCATACGGATGATGAGGCGGATCAAGATGCGGACGCGAGGCCAAGAACGGATAAGAAAGATGCAGATGGAGAATACTTTGATGGAGACAAAGATCAAGGAATGGATGGAAACGGTTCCTAATTGTGAATTAGCAGGTCTAAACTGAATGTACATTTATTTGTCGGAGTTACCACATGCCAAGTATATCAACAAGCGCAATGTGCTTGTGCTACACGACTCGTAAAGATGTCGTCAATTGTAATTGGTATAGAATGATGCTGAATATCTGAGGTTAGCCAAGAGTGGACTGATTTATAGAAGAAGCTTGACAATAATTTGTTGATATTTCACACACACTTTTCGGTTGTTTCCCATAGAATCAATTTGAGACAGTAGTATGTTGCAATACAATTTGTGAATTGGTCTCGTCCAAGTTGTGCAGTCATATGAGCGATGGAAAGTTTGCCAGCGTACAGCACATTGGAAGTAGCCAAGCACGCAAGCGCCGAAGATGCGTGGATCATAATCGGCGGCAAGGTACTCAACGTATCGACATGGCTAGAGGAGCATCCAGGCGGGGACGTCGTACTACTCGATCTTGCCGGTAAGTCGCACAGCATGCCAGCACGCGTGTGTACCATCGAATGACAAACGGCCAGCCAGCTGACGGACAGCGTCCAATGACGTGGGATCGATTGATTGATTGAATGCGACAGGTCGAGATGCCACGCGCGAGTTTGAAGACGTCGGCCATTCCGGAGATGCGCGCGCAAGACTGGACACACTTGTGATTGGGACGGTGCGTCCGGCCACAGATGAGGAGTTGCGAATATCACGGACGGGCGCGCCTCTCAACGAGGGGAAGATCGCCGGCGCTGCGACTGGCGAACAGCCATTCTCCTCTTGGTTTGAGAATAGCTTGTCCGCGCGTGGCGTCGGGCTTATTGGTGCGGCTGGTGCCGCTGTTTTGGGTACTATGCTGGTTCTGCGACGGTATGGTGTTCTGGGATTTCCGCATGAGCAACGGTAGATTTGTGTAGCTGTGGTTGTCGCTATATCTAGTATGTAAAGCTTGTACGGGTGCGGGGTTTGAGGTAACTTGCATATTTGTGCGTTGAAAACAATATACTTGCTGGCTGAGGCTACTGCTCCAATTCTGGAGACAAATTGGAGGGCTGGATAGGGTAGGTATCTGAGTCATGCCTCTAGCGGTCATGATGATTCCAGTCGAGTTGCAGATCTCCAGTGCTCATCCTCAAAGCGATGTGGCCTTCGAGACGGTAGATCAATTGGCGCCCGTGATTGCAACAGAGATTTCTATAACACCTCACCAGAGTAGACGGTCGGCGATTGGGAAATATACCTCGGAAGACCTACATATATTTCCCGCCAAAATGAACGTTCACACTTTTACTTGCTAGAATTTCCAAAAATATAGTACTCAGCTTCCCGCCAATTCCCTCCTACTTCACTGAATCCTCGTTACTGCTCTGCTCCCCATCCCCATCCTTCGTCGGGACGTCACGAACGCCATCTACGAGCATCCAAACTCATCAACATGGTGAAAATCAGTAACCTCGATCGGCGAAAGTCACTGCGAGCCTTCAAACAACGCGGAATTGTTGTTCATGTCGGTGCTCTGGAAAAACTCTTTGACAAATATTACCAACTCGACTATGCCGACCTTGCGCAATTCCTCGACAGTGTTTTCGATTCCCTGTCACGCCCCGAAGTTGCACCGGATGGTATTCTAACTCAGGACATCGCGGCCTCCGTCGCGGAGCAACTGCAGCGAGAAGCCAATCGTCGCGACGGACAAGCATCTGCCAGCGTCGAGGCGATTGATTCCTTCACAGTTCCCCGATGGCGTCCACAGGCAGTAGCGACGATCAACATGGGCTTTGCGGGGCGCAGAATTTCCGCCCCGCAAAAGCCAATGGCTGATGCAACTGCCAATGCCAAAGGCGACATGTTTCGCGCACGCTATGAATTGATGCTCAGCAAGACGCTGCGCAACGAGCAGTTTTCCCCACCCGCTTCTGGCTTGCTGTCGGCCAACAAGGAAAGCCCCTACTTGCAGCTCACTGGCATTGAAAGTTTGGTCGGCAGCAGAGGTGATCGTTTGGTGCTCGGAATGCTCACCCAGCTGGAGGAGGGAAGCTGGTTTCTCGAAGACCTGAACGGTAGCATCCGTGTCGATTTGTCCCAGGCTCACGTCACTGCTGGCTTCCATACTGATAGTAGCTTTGTTATTGCCCAGGGACAACTGATCGATATGGACCAAGGCGATCCTATCTTTCAGATCTTTGCGATGGGGACGCCGCCTCTGGAACGCCGCGAAAGCTCATTAGTAGCACTGGGAAAGGATTCAAACCTGTTCGGTGGACAGTTTGAGCCGTCTGAAGCGTCGACCCTACTTGACCTGGAGAGAGAAGCAGTAGATTCCATGTTTCTCTTTGTCTCAGATGTCGCCCTTGACAACGCTCATGTCATGGCAGGATTGCGGCATATTTTTGAAGGCTATCTCGAGGATGAAATCATCCCAACTATAGTTGTCTTTATGGGCAATTTCCTGTCGCATCCTTTCGGCCAGAAGCCCAGCGACATCGCGACGCTATCTGAAAAGTTTACCGAACTTGGCAACATGATCGCAACAGACTTCACGTCAATGGCCGAAGCCACCACCTTTGTGATTATCCCCGGAATGAATGATCCCGGTCCTGGAAATGTATTGCCGCGCCCGCCTATGCCTAAGATGCTCACGCGGGGGTTTGTCGACGCAATTGGAGAGGAGAGAGTACACTTTGGTTCGAATCCGTGTCGAATTCGGTACATGACGCAGGAGCTCACAATTCTGCGAGATGACATGATGCAAAAAATGGTGCGACATTGCGCAGTGAAGCCGGATCTAGGGGAATCAGGGTTGATGTCCGAACACCTTTTGAAATCATTGGTGGATCAGGCTCATCTTTGTCCTCTTCCTCCTTCCGCTCGCCCAGTTCTATGGAACCATGATCACGCGCTGTGGCTTTTCCCTATCCCACACACGATCGTGCTCGCGGATAAGACGGAGGGGTACATTTGTAAGTATGGCGGTGCACTGGGACTTAACCCGGGTTCTTTCGCGAACGAGTTTTCGTTTTCCATTTATTTGCCGGCAGAAAGAAGGGCGCAACAGTGCTCTTTGGATAGCGAAGACATAGCTGGTCGAACTGAGGAACCTGATAAGCAGCAAGAACCGATTGCGTCAGAGGTTCCATACACTCCACTCCCGGGTCAGCCGATCGATTCTTCTGATGAAGGAGAGGCTATGCGTGAAGCGCCGGAAGATGATGAACGTTCCAGCACTGCTGGTGCGGAAGAATACTCTGCCCACGTTAGCGGACAGGAGGATGACCAAGAAGATGAGTCGTCAGATGATGATAGTATGCTGGTTCCTGCCGAAGGCCTGGAAAAGCGGGATATGAAGAGCTGGGTTATGGAGTCGGCAATAATGGACGAGTCTGGCGGAGCAGAATCGGTGGGAGATGATGAGGAAAATATGCCGCCTGCCTAATCTCATTCATCATTTTTATTCTTCGAATGTCTGTTAACATGTGTATAATCTTGAACCGTGGCAGATATCTTTCCGTAATTTACAGAAGATATTGTAATAGTACCGAATGTTAGCTCTACAATGTACATATGTCCAGTCCGTGGCTCATGTCTCACGGGTTCTTTGCCCTTCTCGTAAGTCGTAGTTGGTCCTTTTCAAGAAGATCTATATCATCGTCCTCTACTAGGGAGAAATGTTGACCATGATCAAACGGTATCGAAGTAGTTATTGGAGAGGGTTGTACAGGTTCGCTTCCAAGCGGGGAGCCCAGCGAGTCTAGTTCAAAATCATCTTCTCCAACACCAAATTCCGTGTCGCCCAATCGATACACCGGCGATGAGCCGCCCTTTTCCGGACGTAACGCAATCCAAGCGAGGAAGGTCATAACGAGAAGAAAAATTGGTGTGCCTAAACCGAGAATGAAAATTTTGTCTACCATGCTTCCAGTTTGGACACCGTTTACTATCGCTTGCACAACGTAGGCTATGTTCAGGCAGACGGTTATCCCTGCGGCACCCCACGCGAGCAGGGATATGAGGCGCGAGTTTTGGAAATCGTTCATGCGTCTTGAGGAATTTGTGAAGCGAATCATCGGGACGATTGCAAACGGAAGTTGCAGTGAGAGAACGACTTGACACATGATGAGAAGCTGGTATGTGCCTGCATCGCCCATAACGGAGATGATGATCAGCGCGGGAACGATGGCAAATAAACGAGTGACCAGACGGCGAATAATCGGCGGTGCGCGAAAGTCGAGAAAACCTTCCATGACATATTGACCAGCGAGCGTTCCGCACAGAGTAGAACTCTGGCCAGAAGCGATGAGAGCTACGCCGAACAAAACTGGGGCGAGCTCGATTTTGCCCAGTTTCACGCCTGTGTTCTCGAGCAAATGGTAAGCTTCGGTGAGCGTTGTAACTTCAATACCATTGGTCCAAAAGTTGGCGGCGGCGATGATCAGGATGGCGCAATTAATGAAGAGCGCGGCATTCAATGCTACAGCGGTGTCGATGAGGTTGTATTTACATTCGGCGCGTAGAGTGGCTGGCCTCCGGTCCGGCACCCTCTCAATGACGAGGGCGGAGTGGAGATAAAAGTTGTGCGGCATAATGGTTGCTCCCACGATGCCGGTTGCCACGTAGAGACTTTTGGAATCGAGTCGGGGAACGATGATGCCTTTCGCAACCTGTGCGACATCGGGGGACGACATGAACAGCTCGACGATGAAACATATCGATATGAGACCAAGAAAGACGAATATCAACTGCTCAACACGTCTCATACCGTGATTCTGCGCTGCAAGAAGCAAGAAGGTATCGAGTGCTGTCAGAACAACAGCAACTATGAGCGGAATTCCGAAAAGCAAGTTTATGCCGATGGCAGTTCCCAGTACTTCAGTTAGATCTGTGGCAATAATAGCAAGTTCTGCCAGCACCCAGAGCGCATACGTTGCGACACGGGGGTATTCGTCTCTGCACAGCTCTGCCAAATGGCATCGGGTGACGATTCCCATGCGTGCGGCGAGCACTTGCAGGAGAAGGGCCATGAAGTTTGCAAGAATGAGAACCCATAACAATTTGTAACCAAATTTGCTGCCGCCTTCAATGTCGGTAGCCCAGTTGCCGGGGTCTAGATAGCCGATAGAGACGAGGAAAGCGGGACCCAGATGGGCGAGAATGCCCTTCCAGGAGACGTCACGGGTTGCATACGGGTCTGTTTGATGCTCGGGAGTGCTGCCTGGAGGCTGAAACATGAAATCTTCCTCATCGCTTGCGGTGGGATCGCCGAAAGCAACCTCGAGTGCATCGCGGCGTCTCTCTGGTCCCATTGGATGACTGTTGGTTCTAGGTCGGTGGTGGGCTAAGTAGGATAGTTGAAGCAGCCCATGAGTTGGGGAAATGGATCGAGTGCGATGTCTTGGTACGCTGTTGGACTAAGTTTTGAAGCGATACTTTGCATGACTCGGCGCATGTTGAGTACAGCGAGTACAATTGATATGATTTTTGGATATTTTCAAAGGGTCATTACACTAACTTTTACACTTGTTTACCACAACCAGTAATCGTCAACACACCATGACAAGTATGCACCCTATCGCAGCGTAACCGCCTTGTCGAACAGCGAATGAATAACTCGGTCCATGTTAATCAGAGTATCCAACCCAGTTTCGTACGTCTTCGACAACGGTAGATCATCATAGACAATGAGGCATCCCGCTCCCTGATCCAGGATCCCATTCAATTTCTTATCCAAAATCATCTGCGAAAGCTTGGACTCGACATCGTGCAATTCCAGATTGATCAGCTTGGCCACATGTCCAATCTCAACTCTCGAGAAGGGCTCAATCAGCCGCAGCAAGTTCTGCTCCTTCAGCGCATCGTAAAGCGCGTTCAAATGCGCATGCACAATAGGGTCATCCACCAATTCCCCCTTGAAATCCTTGAGCGTTCTTTCAAACGATTCCAGACTTCGTTCCGAATGCGCCTTTGCCACAGAAACCATAGCATCCACTTCACGACCAGCATATTTCAACGCCACACTGCCATTCACAATGCCCGACACGTCCTGCGCATTACCCGTCATGATCTTGGACAGAAGCATGTACTTCAAATTACTCACAGCGCGATCGTCCTCCAGACTCATGAACCCCTCGAATCCCTCATAGAAATATGAAAACGCTGTCTTGTAGTCCTTTTCCTCGGCGGCAATAATGCCCGCCTGCATGTCGATCTCAGCCTGCAGTCCCAATGGCACATAGATAGAATTTGCAGTCGTTCGCGCCGACGTCAATGCGGCACGCGCCTTGGGGATATTGCGCAACGCATGGTGAATACGCGACTCGACCAGTTGAATCTCCAGCAAATGCGCCTTATCATCCAGTCGCTTCACCTCGCGCAACAGCTCTGTGATAATGTTGAGCGCTTCCGCATAACGCGAATTGAGCAAATAGAGCGACGCAAGACGGCCCTCGACTCTCTGTCGCAGAAAGGTGCGCTTCTCTTCGCGACACCACTGGATCGTTTCGCGGCATAGTGCGAATTGCAGCTCGGCGGCGTCTTCGGCTTTCGAAACAGCATCTAGTAGACCGCGTACAATCTTTGCTGTTTTTGCTTTTGCGATGGTCGAGAAGAACGAGCGCAGGTTTTTGAGGAGTTGAGAAACTTTTTGCGGATGGCCTGTTTTTACAAAGAGCTCTGCCAGCTTGAGAATGGCAGCTTCTTTGACCTTGGCGACGTCTTCTTCAGGGGCGGTGGTCGGATCTGTGGATGTAACATCTTCGGAATTGATGATCTCAAGATATAATGCCTCTGATTGTGCAGGATCGGTGGCTTTGTCCGCTTCGGAAAGTTTGGCGGTTAGCGGCCCTTCCACAACTTGCTCGGTCTGTTCCGGGGGCGTGGTGGTGGCCATGTCGACATCTTCTGATGGTACAGCTGGCATCTTTTCGGGTAGCGTTTAGTCAGATGTGCTCGTTGGCGTAATTTCGCTGCTCGGAACGGCGTGTCGCAGAAGTGGTAATGACGGAGAGTTGAAGCAAAGATAACAATGAGAACTAAAAACAGCTGTTTGTGTTGCGAGATGGCAATCAATGCGGGACTGAGTAGTGAGCAATACGTTGATAAGCGTCTACATGGCACACGTGTCCAATTTTCTCGCCATTGCCTTCCAACATGAACCGGCCAGTTTCTGCTGTCCGTAATTTGGACTACTTGCTTGCCATATTTGAAAAATATTTGAAAAGTTTTGGCAATGCAATCCACAATGTACAGCAATGTTTCCCGCACGTCAGAGCGGGGGCGCTGTCCGTGTCGATATAGACCTGACAAATATGCAGTGTTCGATGGAACGGGGGTGTCACTGGGAGTGGCATGTAACTGATAAGCGAGACAAGCAATGCAAAGTTTCGCAGCCCTCCAGCACATGACAATGCAAGGTTCTCAGGGAGGGTATCTGGTATCATAAATATCTCTGCCGCAGGCGAGTGAAATCAAAGAAACACCATCGTGCCAACCATCGATTCAGATTTATCGTGTGAGGCAGCACATTGACGGTGCAGCAATGATAGCGACTCATCGGTGTACTCCCAACTCGCTTTTATCAATGAGCAAACCATATTAAACCTCCCACAACGCACCCAAACAACCGCGCCAAACAAGCCACAAGAACAAGTGTGAAGCGACGTCTGCAACGCGCCAAAGACGCACCACTGTCTACAAACAATCCGCTGTCATACACCGGAGCGCGCAAAATACAAAATATTTCGGCACAAATCACTGTCACAACCTCGCGTCCCAAACGGATCCAGCACGACACCCGCAATGAGCTCACTGTTCAAGTGGAGCAGCAGCACAAGCGCGGCGCCAGAGGACGCGCCACTGGACGCGCTGCCGGCGACGGAGCGCTCTGGACTGGCGGAGCTGTCGGTACGTTTCAGCTCTGCACTAGCGTCGTCGGATCTCGGTGCGGACGATGCGTGGCGTCATCTGACGGCGCGTCAGACGGACGAGCTATGTCTACGCTTCCTGCGTCTGCACAATCTGCAGGTCGACAAGGCGGACGCGCAGATACGACGCGTGGTGGCGTGGCGCGCGGCGCAACAGCCGGCGACATGGAGTCTGAAGGATGCGCAGGGGCGACATGTCGGGATTCCACTGGCGATTTTGGACGCGCGTGGACTCGACGATGAGTTGCTGATCTACGCGCCGGTGCAATGGTACGTCAAGAGCGGGGTGGATCACGCGGCGCAGCAGACGGGCGTCAAGGCGCTGTTTGAACAGCTGGTGTACGCGCGCGACGGACGACAGGCGCGATGCGGGATTATGATTGTGGATTTTGAGGCGTTGAGTTATCGAAATGTGGATCTGGTGGCGACGAAGAATGGGATTGGAATATTTATGGACTATTATCCAGAGGTGATGAAGAGGATTTTGTTTGTCAATTTTCCCAAGTTTATGAAGGGCGTTTGGAAGATGATTGTGCCGTTGTTGGACACGCGCACGGTGAACCGTGTGCAGTGGCATTCGAGCGATGAGACGATTCGCAGTGAATTGGACAAGTACTTTGCGAAGAGTCAGCTGCCGACCTGGCTGGGCGGCAGTGTTGGCGACGAGCACGACCCTCAAGTGCTCTTGTTTACGGGTGATAAAGTCAAGCCATCACTGCACTTGTGATACGTATCCGCAGTTTACATTTTGGCCCAATCACACGGTAATCCACCGGGCCCATTTGGGCTATATAGAAATATGACAACCTTCCGATAGGCGGCTAACATTAGGGCCAATTCATAATCGTGACACCAGACGACCAATCACCTCATTGGCCACGTTGAAACGCCTAAATCAACCACTTGAATTGCACGGTCAAAATTTAAATTTGGCGCATCTAGACACACCACACTCCCAATTCCACTCAACCACCCCAAACGCCATGACGAACGCCGGTCCACCCCGTCCCTTTGCACACCGCCATGAGCAGCTACCTCCCGTCATTAAAATGGACGACGACGCCATCACGCCCGCCAATCGCGACCGACGCGCCACTAAGCGCGCTACCGGCGCATGAATCCGCCGCACTGGCAGCGCTGGACGCAGAGCTAAGCGACGCGCTCCAACAGCTAGTCGAAAAGCTGCCATGCGACGATCCGTGGCGTCACATCCACACAAACGACGCCTCGCGTCGACACCATCTCCTACGATTCCTGCGTTTCAACTCGCTCGACGTCGCCAAAGCGGGCGCGCATATCGAAGCCATGCTGCGCTGGCGCGTCGAATCACATCCGACACTGATCCCCGCCGACTGCGTGCACGGCCTGCCCGCCGGCATGCCCGTCGCGCGTCTGCGCGCCGTCGGCTCCCGCGGCGAGCTGCTCTTCTTCGCTGCCGCTGCGCGCTACGTGCGCAAGGCGGCCGTCAGCGTCGAGCAGCTGCGCGCGACGACGCGCATGTTCGAAGACGTGGTGCATGCGGACGGTTGTGGACGCGCGGCGGCTGTTGTGGATTTCAGCGGGTTTGGCGCGAGACATGTGGATCTTGTCGGGTTGAAACGCGGCGTGTCGTTGTATGTGAATTATTATCCCGAGGCGTTTTATAAAGTGCTGCTTGTGAATTATCCAAAGCTGCTGTATGGGGTGTGGAAGATCATCGCGCCGATGCTCGACGAACGCACGGTGAGTCGCGTGATTTGGATCGCGCCCGGTGAGAGCGTTGTCGAACAATTGGAGGCGTTTGATCGCGCGCAATTGCCGAGCTGGTTGGGCGGAGAGGCGCTCGATGAGGATGTCGAGTTGTTGAATGGTGATGTCGTGCAGACGAGCGAATTGGGCGACAGGTTTTGAAGGTACAGGCGCTACTGTCAACTGAGCAGGTGGTATTGTTGCACGACTTGTCAGGTCACGCGTAAGCGCCTCCTAGTCCAGACGTACTGTTTGTTTGTACACGTTTTTGCACACGTCATATCGCGCACACCAAACCAAACTGCATGGAAACAAAAATTGTATCCACCAATTCCATCACTGTATTTCTTCGCGTGCACCATCAACAGTGCAAGCATCGCTGCATCCCATCGGCTCGCTCGCTCATGCCGCCGCCGCGCAAGCTCGTCACTCTCGGCGATGTCACCATAGACACGGATGATGTCGCTCTCCTCATGCCGCCCGCATGGCTCAATGATCAGATTATTTCCTTCTGGCTCGAACATCTTCGTATTCATCAGCTAAACAGCAATCCATCCGTTGCAATTCTGCTCCCAAACCTTGTCTATTTGCTCTCCGTCTCCGCCCCGGACGACCAGTCCGCCTTGCTCGCTTCACTTGAGATCCGCGATAAACACCTCGTCCTCTTCCCGCTCAATGATGCCGCACAGCTCGTGACTCATTCGTCTACCGCAGGCACCCATTGGAGTCTGCTCGTCTTGCAACCTGCACTCAATCAATTCTTCCATCTAGATTCGCTCGCCTCGAGTCCCAACACAGACACCGCCAAATCCCTTGTCGACATGCTCACCCGCTCCCTACACCTCTGCGAGCCGTCCTTGTCGCAGCCCACTGTCGGTGTGCAAACAAACTCATACGACTGCGGAGCCTACCTCTGTCTGTTTGCCGAACATGTCGTGCAGCAATTCCTCCGCTCCCTCCCCATGCATCAGCTGTACAGCTCGCGTCCGCCGCCCACCGCCGCCGACGTCGAGCAAAAACGCCAGCAGATTGGACAGCTCGCATGCCAGCTCATCCAGACACACCGTCGATCGTAAAACGTATTTTAATATTGTAGATATACACACTCTAAACACACGCTTGTACTATGTATGCGACCCTCTCCTCAACATGTCCTTATCCACAATATCCTCCATTTCACTAGCAAAAATGACCGCTTCCAGATTAGCCGGGCCGTTCACCGACTTTCTTGAATAGCCCAGCCATAAATCTCTCGTAGCTTCAAATGCCAATCGCCCCTCATTCAAACTGCTCTCCCTCACAAATCGCGGCGAACTTTGACGCCGCATCGGCTCATCCTCATTCACCTCGGTACCATCACTCACTTCCAATCTCGACTCACCTACCTCCCTCTCGCCAAGCTCACTAACATTACCAGTAACACCACTCGCCCCCCCTCGACCACACGTGCTGACGCCCTCCTCGGTGCCCGATACCGAACATGTTATCGGCGAACCGACTGTCCACGGTGAAGAGCTCGGCTGCGACGCTTCGACATACGTCCACAGCTTGCTTACAGGGTCGAAAATCTGCCGATCGTATGATACGCACGGTTCGTTGGAGCGGTCCACAATATCCGTCAGGTCGTTTATGCAATGTTGACGTCCGATTACTTGAATGCGTCGCGGTCTTCCGACCGGCCGCGCGCGATACGTAAGCGAATGATTGGAACGCCAACCGCGAACCGACGAGCTTGGCGGTTCGTCCAAACTATACAAACTGATAGCTTCCTCGATATCCAACGACGACCGCGGCGACAAGTCGTGCAGGTCTCCATTAGTATCCAACGTATACGCATCAGCTTTACGATCGTCCACCAAATCCTTCCTTGCCATGAGCCCGCGCCACCGCGCGCCAGCATTTCCAATACGCTGTCCGGTGCGATCGCGGGGGCGAGCGATAGACGCGTCGTCTGCACGCCACGCATTGGGCATACCACGACGATCGCTTCTGTCCACCTGGAAGGCGTTTGCCCTGAGCACGCGCACGTCACTCTCACTAGCGGTTCCGACGGACCAATGGAGCGAGTCGTCATTATTATGCGCGTCGGGGTCTTCATGCACAATATCGCAACGCCGCAACGGCTTACCAATCGGCAGACGCCAATGATGGTCCACCTCTGTATCATAGTACGCGTGCTGTTCGTCGCGATGAGCGCGACGTCGGGAGCGATGGAACTGCACGCGCCGATCGCGCGGTTGCGTCTGACGCTGCGGGGCGGGGCGACGACGGGCGGCGCCACGCGCAGGCACGGGCGCGCTGGGGGAGCGCGCGGCGACACGCGTGCGCGTGAGACGGTTTGGACGCGTGTGCGACGGCGCCGACGCGTCCGGAATGCGCGCGGACGGCTGTTCGCGCGACGCGGCCACCGCGCGCGCGGCGGCCAGTCGCGTCGGATGGCCGCCGCGTAGCACCCAGTGCGCCTCGGTTTGGTCGTTGAAGAAGGGCGTGCCGGCGCGCGACGGGTCGTCGATGTCGTCCATGGAGAGCACGGGCACGGCGGCGAAGGAGGACGGTGGCGCGGTTGTGGGTGGCAGCGGTGGCGGCGGCGGCGGTGGCGGTTGTGGTTGCGGGTGCGACGGTTGTGGCGTGTCTACGGGGAGCGCGGATTGTGCGCGACGCGCTGAGGCGTTTGTTGCGAGGTATTCGAGCGGCGGTGCGGTTGTAAAGTCGGTGCGTACGCGCAGTTTGGCGGCGCGCCGACGGACGGAGACGGTCATGATTGGCGGCGATGCGGGGGACGATGATGATGATGGTGGTGAGTGGTGAGTGGGTGGGTGGATGGATGGATGGATGGATAGATGGATGGGTAGATAGGTGCAAAGGTGGAAAGGATGGACTGGTGCGTCGGCTGCGTGGAAAGGAGACATTGGGAGGGCGAGAGGCGTACGGTTCTAGTTGGGTGTCACGGGGGCGTGACATGATTTGGACGGTCCAGCTGTATGCGAGGTGCTCGACAAAGATTTGATTTTTTTGCATCACAATGACAATGATTGGTTTAATATAAACAAACCAAACGCTCCCTAGTCGTGTCAAATTTCACTACGCCTCTTGCGCACAAATTGTTCGATTCGTGCTTTCAGCTCCACTTCATCCTCCAGCATATCTTCCGTCAGTAGCTTGCGATTGAACGGATCCACTTTATCGCTCAATAGGATGCGCGAGATTACCGCCCGGTCCATTATATTGCCAGACGTCGGTAGTCGCACCGGA
Source organism: Asparagopsis taxiformis (assembly GCA_030407315.1). NCBI lineage: Eukaryota > Rhodophyta > Florideophyceae > Bonnemaisoniales > Bonnemaisoniaceae > Asparagopsis > Asparagopsis taxiformis. Next base: position 197,530 of record JALQPE010000320.1, read on the forward strand.
TTGCGCATCAAACTGCTCATAATCGGGTCTAGAAACTCGTCTGGAATCTCCCCGAGCTCCACTTCAGCATCTTGGTCCTCCTGCAATGCACGAGCCGCATCCTCACTCACCCGCTGCAACGCCTCCAATTCCCCCCGATTCAATAGCTTGCGATTGCGTCCAATTTTCAACGCACGCTCAAACAATTCCTTCTTGTATGATCGTCCGTCGCGTCCAACCGCCTCCGCGAACAAACGCTCCCCGTCAAAGTGCAGATACGTTTGCATAATCCGTGTCAGTAACTGCCGTGGTTTCCACGACACTTTCTCCGGTTCCGACACCGCCAGATCCCGACACCGCTGCCCGCACAGTCGGTCCAGCAGATAGTTGAGCATTTCCGCAATGCGTGACACCATTTCGTCGCGTAGGAATATACGCCGCACAACCTTGTCCTCCGTTAGTAGCCACAACAATTTCACATTGTTATTCGCCAGTTGATTGTAGCTCTTCGCCGAGCCCTCCAATCGCTGCAACCGCTCTTGTTTTTCCACTTTCTCCTCATCCGTCAGCGCCTCCCATTCAGCCGACCCCCCGCGCATCAGCATTTGCAGCATATGCATCTCCTCCAGGTCATCCAGCACAGAGTCCAGCAAATGGTTGGCATCGTTCAATACCATATTTACAAACCTCAGGAATCGCGTCTCATCCCTCGCCTCCGCTCGCACAGACTTGCGGTAGTCCTCCATGTACCACAGCGACTCGATAATCGACCCAATCCGATAACGTATCGTAAACTTGTCGTAAAACTGCGTATGTGATCCCGTATGCTCGACATCTACGTACAGTCGAAACAGCGCCCCCGGTAGAAATCTTCTTGACAACTCGTGACTTGCAAACAATCCCTCCATCGCCGGGTTGACCATCCGCCCATCGTCCTCGTCATCATCAAACCCACTGCCCTTTGGGAATATTGTGGACAGGAATTCCACCAATTTCGCACGTAGATACGGATTCTTCACATGCAGCGGCGATGCAGCTCCAGCAATGCAAAAACTCACAATGTCTTCAAGTAGAGCACTGTTATCATCAACAATCTGTGGTGCATAACGCATCGCCGACAGTAGTACCGTTGTGATAGTTTCCACTGCATGTTCAGGCAGCGAAGCCAGCACGGGTGAAGGAGGTAATGGCAATGGAAGTAGCGACTCTCGCTTCGGTTCCGCCAGTATCTTCTTCATTAGCCACTCCGCATCAGCTGTCACAAACCTCACAAGAGCTGTCAACATTTCATTGTCCTGTAAATATACATCATAGCACAGTTTTGCCTGCACCAAGTTGTCAAACTGTCTCTTAAACATCACCAATTGAGCCTCTTGGTTCGCTGGTAACGCATTCTGCTGTTGCGCACGTTCCATGTCCGAAATCATTTCCTTCAACCGATGTAACGACCGTCGCAGCGTTTCTTCGTACATGTTCTCAACAGGAATGAATCCCAAATGGATGGACCGCATCGCAAGCCAGAAACACTCCGTCACAAAGCTGAAATCTTTGCTTACAGCCGGAGCAACCAACTGCATAGCCGAATCACTCGCTCCGCCTTCAGAACTCGGCCCTGCTCCCGCTGTTGAGCTCATCCCCGCCTCACGTGCAGTCACTTCAAGTTGTCGCGCCAGAGACTCTTGTGCATTCTCATTCCTCTTGTCTACCCACCATCTCTTCAGCATGTCCGTGTCAGCGGCAAGACGCGTCTCGTCTTCATAATTGATCCGATGCTTCGACTGCGGATACGTCGGATCCACTTTTTGAAGCATTTTCCATCCACCCATCACAATTGGGTCACACAATTTCAACAACACATGCATCAAGTTGAGCATGAACCCATCTCCATTCACCTTGCGATAGTCGACCTGCATGGCACTGCGTGTCTTGTTGAAATTCAGCACCGTTCCAAACCACCCTAGCATAGCGTTTCGTGACTCGAGTCCCGCTTTGCATATCAACAGACAAATTTGATGCAAGTACGATCTGGCTACGGAAAGCGAGGAACGCAGAGAAAATATCGTACCTTCCGCCTCCGTTCTGTCCAGAAGCGTGGGGTTTGGAAACATTGTACGACCAAGCGTAAGGTCTTCCGGTAGAATTCTCGGCTGGTGAAGGGGAAGGCCTGGCAAAGCTGAGATTCTGAAAAAGGGAACCAGTATAGAAAGCGAGTTGAACTGTTGAATTGTCATGCTGTGACCATCGGGGACCTTTGGCAGGAACTTTGGTGAAGACGTCAACATACGACAAAGCTCCTTATGGGATACGAATGATGCAAGAGCTTTGTACGGTTTGAGAAAACTGCTAGATGACAAAAACGAATTCGCTACAGCTGCATCTCTAATAAAGTTGAGCAGACCCAAGAACAACTGTTCGAGTTCTTCCATACCGGGGCCATCCTCCTCCGCAAAGCGCGTAAGCAAGCTTCGGATAAATCCAGACGGGATCTTTTCATCCAGCATCGAGCGATAAAATTTGTCACGAGCCGAAACACCAGACGTCATAATCGAGTCATTCAAAAGCATACCAGTGTATAGCATGACTCTCTTCTCCACGCCCTTGATCGTTTCTGACAACCTCGCGCGACGTTGCTTATGTTCCTCCGCGGCCAGACGCCGATTCGACTGCAACTGCGAATACTGCTGACCGCAGCGAGTGTAACAGCCCATCGTATACGCAAGCGCATCCTCATCCGCAGCCAATCTATTAAGCAGAATGTCATCCACGTGCATATCAGCGTCCAGCAACAATTGCTGCTGTTCGGACAGACCTGCATCCTCGCGCAGTTGCTCGACCAGTTGCGGAAAGAAACGGTGCGAATCATTGACTCGAGCGGGCGTCAATGCTATACCGAGACATTTCGCGACGATATCCGACTGCATTTGCTCGACGGTCGGTAGGGCAGGTGCCTGTCGCTTCGGAGCGGGTTCCTCCACCGGCACGGGTTTTGGCACGACTGGCGCGGGGTCTGGCGGCGGTGGAGGCGGTGCTGCCTGTTCGCGTTCAGCTTTCTCGGCCATCCATTTTGCCTTTCTTTCTTCTAGATCTTTGCGACGTGCCTTCTCAGCCGCCTGCGCTTCCTCGAGCTTGGCTAGTCGACGTCTGCGCAGCTCGTTGGCATCGGGGGCCGTGGATGCTTCTGGAGCGTTGGGGTCTGTGTTGTCGGATTGCCGGTTGGAACTGTCGCCTCGTAGCCAATTCATCGCGAATTGATTTGTGTGTGGTGTCCGACCGGTTGGGTCGCAACTCAGGGTGGTGTTCGATAGGGATGGACGTTGCGGGGAGAGGAAAAATAGGGTGGTGTTGGTAGGGTACCCTTGGGTACTGTGCAAGTCCTTCCAGCACACATGTTGTGGTTCAATGACTTCCAAGATTGAGATTCGGAAAAGTTCAACTTGCTTGAATTATTTTGAAGAAAAATATAACACGCATTGTACATGGTCCTCTCGCGAGGCCACGACGATATTTCGTAAAGGTACAACTGCAGCTGTATCTTTACTACTATCATCAAATGATAAAAATCATTTACAAACGCGCTGAAACACTTGTGCCGCTTTGTTGCCTCTTCCAAAGCTCTGTCGACAACAGCACAATTGCTTTTTTCAGCCCTTACCTCGACTCGTGTGCGAGGTAAGAAAACAAGCCGTCTTTCAGTCCACCATCTTCCAATGATCATCTCTCACCTTGAATTCAAGTATAGGACAACACTGTCTAATCAAACAATCTATACATTTACACGTTCATCCCTGAATACATCACCATTTGTCCACGCCGACAACGACAAGCCAATCCTTACTAGCCCATCAGTCTTCAATATAAACACGTTCACACCACTGCTCAAACACACCGTCAACTTGCGCCTGCCTGCACTGATGCTATATTCAAGTTCTGGTGTACAGTCAACACATGCATCTGCAACTGCGATTCCAACGCATAATTGGTACCGCACTCAGGGAACGGACACTGCCACACCGAGTTATCTTCAGCGTGCAAGCTGTGCACCGATTTGATGTGTTTCTTCAGCTCGTTTTCCGTCAGCACACGCAATCCGCATTTCTTGCACTCGAAGGGCTTTTTACCGTTATGAATGTGTCCGATATGACTCTGCAAGTGCGACGCCTGAAAGAACTGGAATCCACAATATTCGCATTTGAACCGTCGTTGCCTTAGATGCACCGACGATATATGCCGGTTTAAATGACCTGAATGTCCAAACGCCTTTCCGCATGTTTCGCATGTGAACATTTTCTTCCCTTCATGCACCGTCTTGACGTGTCGCAACAGGTCGCCTCGCATTTTGAATCGCGAAGTGCAACGCGTGCACGCGTGCTTCTTCTCCTCGTCTGTTCCATCATCTGCCGTTTGCACCCGTCGCTTGGTGCGTTTTGCCGCTTTCACAATTTGCACCTCTCGGTGCGGCGACGGCACCGACGATTCCTCGCTCGTGACGTTGGATATTGGCGCTTTGACTTTAGTTTGTGGTGCGAACGACAGTACCTGAACTGGCGGGTCCATCGGAATTGCGTCCTGTGAGCCATTTGTTTGGTTAGAAACGGGAGACGACGACAGGATTTCATCAATATCGGCCAGAAAATCGGAATTGGATTGTTGCGCCTGTGGTACGGGTGGTCTCGCTGATGAAGAAATGGTATCACCCGCACCGAGTGGAATCGACGGGTTCATGACAACCTTTGTGCTGTCTTCTTCAAGCTTGATATCATATGTGTTGTTAGTTGCATGCGACATTGCAGCCGCCATGGCGGCAACGTCGATGGGTTTCTTCGCTATGTTGTTAGTTGCTAAAATGGAAGGGGAAGGACCCGGGGAGAAGATGGGTGGAAGATCGGAGAAGGCGAGATCGATAGACTGCAACGAATCGGATGTTCCTGTTGTTGCCTGCAGCAAACTGTAGGCATCGGTAAGGTCTATGGACTTATCATCGAGTGTGGCAGGATGCAAGGGTACAGGATCGATTTCGCGAACGCGCTTGCGCGTGACGTAAGTATTGTGCAAATCGAGAAAATCATTCTCAACAGCACTGGCCAGGTACATAATATCAGTCTGCGGCATGACGACATTTACACCGAGACCATGTACCGCTTTTCGCCTGAGCAGCGCCATATATTCGGTATCGCCTTTCTGCAGCACATTGAGCACGGACACCTCGCTGTCCATAATTTCCAGCTCGCCAACATCGGGTAGACACGCGGTCATACGAAGCTTAATTCTACCAAGTCTAGCCTTTCGCATGAAGAGACCGGTGAAGTGCGTCCATGTAAATGTGGATTTGACGACAGCGGTATTAGGCGCGTACGAGTCGAAAGTGCAATAGCATTGTTTGCCGGATTGACCGCAAGAAGGGCAATTGGCAGCTTCGAAAATATCGGCGCGCATAAGGATAGGACCGAGGGTCTGGGGTAGTTGCGAACCGGAATGAAGTCTCGCGCACGCAAGAACGGGGAGCGATTGATCGGCAGTGTGGAGGAATTGTCGGAACATAACAATGATCTTGCCGTCGGCAAATGATACAAATTCCATAAATTCGAGCGCGTTACGGGCGGACATGTCTACAGCGAAGCGTCGACAGGTCGGTTTCTTTCCGAGCATGAGCGGTGTAAGGGCGAAGACATGCGGTTGCGAGAGACCCCACACGACGCCGAGCACGAAACGTCCGGCGGTTGCGCACACAATAAGCCTGCAGAGTGGGCGGGTGGGTTAGCGATGCGTCGACACGGGGACGGGGTGGGTCGCATTGGACGGGCGGGGTTTTGACGGGTCGCAACGTACATATCTTCGACATCCATTGTGTGGGGAGTACCAACGGTGTTGGAACCAAAGCCCATGGCGTAGGTGAAAGAGGCGTTGAGCGCATCGCTTGTGACAGTTCGAATATCGTCGCGGGAGAAGAGCCAGTCGGCAACGTCGGGAATGTCCAGATAGCGCGCAATGGCGGAATCAATGTCCATGTTCTGCCGGGTCGGGAACGAGATGTGCGCGGCGAGTTGGGGCGGAGAAGCGTGTGCTGGGAAAGATTTATGCAGATAGATCTGAATATGTCTACAGCAAGGTGTGTAATTATTCTCGCAGACGATTGTTTTGTCACGGGACAAACTAGTGCACTGTAGAGCAGCTTGAGTGGCCAGCGCGCTGGTATTTTTGGTGTTCCGTCCAGCAGAATATGGGGGTCTTTCTCATGTAGAAATGGGGACCTTTCGGGATATTTTGTAGCCCGTGTCAGATTTTTATTTCGTTTCGGCAAATGACGATTTCCTCTTGCTCGTGTGTGACATACCACCTGTCACGTGATATATGAGATACGTGGTATGACAAGTTTGGTTTCAATTTTTTACAAACATTTTACAAGTTTCTACGCCCGTGCATTCGCTGCCATGACACTCCCGTTGGAGGCCTCCCCGGTACGGGAGCGCTCGCAGATGGTCCTTTGATCGCTTTGTTGATGATTTAATAATAACACGGTCCTTCTCTTCACCGCATCATTTTCAATTGAAAATCTAGTTTTTCACAAACAACTGGGAAAGGACCACTCTCAGGTATGGCACCACCACTAAATTTCTAGTGTACACTGTACGATGATGTCATTCTTTCATTGCTGGTATACTCTCCTACTGCACAATACGTGACTCATCCAGCTTGCCAAACATTCCGAGTCCATTTCGATTTTGGTTGCGCCCTGTGCTCCTGCCATGACAGGTTTCCCGAGCATACCATGACTGCTGTAACCAAGTGTTTCTGCACCTTAATTCTGTTAGCTCTTGTTTCTTCCATCGCTGTTCCCCCACTTCCGCGCTCCACACCGAGAGACAACCGCCAATCATCCCCTCGCAGTCCTCTTTAAACTGCTGTAATCTCCGAGCCTCCTGGATCAAATCATGTAACGCCGCCCGCTCTCCAGAGCAGACACTAACGGGTAATACCTGCGCCTCCTATGCTTTCACCGCTCCTACTGATGTACCACAGCCACATGCTACGCATTCATGGGTTACATAATTTGAACGTCTACGACAACTGCGTGTAAGCTGTGAACTGGCGCAGGACACACGTGCATCCACATCTCATCAGAACAAAACGAGTCTGGCACGCTCCACATATGGTTCCCCTTACCCGACCCGGCGTTGGCAGCGCTGTGTGTTGTGGCAATAAATATCGAGATAGTCGACATGCAAATCGCGCTGAGTTTACGTCGCCGCGTCATCGATCACTCAATTTGCTGAACGACTACTAAATTAATTGCAAGTCGTCCAGGCGTTGTCCCGTCCAGTAAATCAGCACAACACAGAGAACAGCTCTGTTCGCTGTTGATCAGGAATTCAAGTCAGCTCAACTGGCCCACTTCAAGCGGCATTTATCTGCAGAACGACACAACTGCAGTGCAGCACGACACACACGATAGTACAATTGAAACTATATAGCTCTTCAAACCGTCATAATGCAAGCCACTGCTTGAAAAAATATGCAAAAATCAATACCCCTCAAATTTTCCACCCGTTCCTTCCTTTCACCCATGGCCCGCGCATTGGACTGCAGCACGGCAATTCCCAAAACCCTAAACGAAAATTGGAGGCTAGAAAATCGTAACCGCTGACTTTTTCACTGGCAGCCGGCGGTTACTTGAAAATTGGCCAAATTATATCTTTTAAATTCACAGAAGAATGACCACCCGCGGTTACCACCCAAGCATACTTTGTCTACTTTGCGCTAATTATCAACGGGCCAGCACGATTACCGCCAAAACACAATCATAATCATCCTTCGCTTAATGCACATTTCGCTTCACGTGTCCTGCATTTGGCCCTCATAATCTCTTTTCACTTCGGGCCTCCATCTGCCGCCATTTTCCTACACCTCTCAACCTGCTGTTCACCAGCGCGCCCTCCTAGCGCCATCGCGCGCCATATTTGTTCGCGCGCTCTCTTCTAATACTCCTACCCTCCTACTCCCAGCTCCTACTCATGTCCCAATCCTACCCACTCTATTCACACCCCTCCTACTCGCCCACCCACAACAGCCCAACGTTCGTCAACTCGCTTCACCTCTCCGTCTGCGCAGATCCATCTCGCAGACGCAACCCTCTATAACCCCATCCCAATCCTCTCACCCCCTCCTTCCGCCCACCTTCATTCGCAAACACCTTCACAATGGCCGAACTACCTTTCTGGGATGAAGACCTTCTAACAGGTTCCATCGAGCCACAATCGCTCCACACTCAACACAATTCCCTTTTCGAAACCAACCTCTTCTGCAATGAGCCGCTCGATCCAACAATCACCGAAACAGATCTCCCTCTAACTGCCTCACTAACTCCCTCCTTCTCTACCCCTGTCCCACCACTAGCCCTCCTCACAGCTCCATCTCCATTCCCGCCCAATCCATCCACGCCCTCCAGCCTCCCGGCCTGCCCCGCTCTCACCAACGACCTAAACCTACTAACACCTCCGCCCAAAGAGTCCTCCCGCTGGAGCTCCTTCATGGACGATAATTGTCCGCTCCGTCGTCGCGTCAAGGTAACAATAACGCCCCATTCCCGATCCAAACGCACTGCAGCGCCGCCACCGCGCACACCCTCCCCGCCGCCCAAGCGTCGTCGCGCGACACCCAGCCGACGTCTGCAAACCACCCTCCACTTCTCCCGCCCAGGCGAGCCGGCCCGCGTGCAGCTATGTCTCCCGTCTCGCCTCACGCCAGCATCAGCCCGACGCCGTCCGGACTGCTCCCCAAAGCTGCAGCGCCAAATCCAGAAGCGCGATTCGCCGCTCACCCCACCGCCCATGCGTGCGCGCGTCGTCGGCATGCCGCACGCCACTCAGGACGCTTCCAATTCGCGATCGTGTATCAGTACCGCGCTGGCTGAGCGGATTCAGGCAGCTGCCGAACGCTCTCTGCAACCAACCTCGCCTGTTACCCCGTGTCTGCCGCTCGCGGATGCAGCCGTCATGGCTGTGACGCGTGCGGCGGAGGCCTATTCGAACGCGCTGTCCAGACCGCCGACGAGCTGCGCTCCGCAGTCGCCGTTGTGGCCTGTGATCGCGCAGAGAAAGGTGAAGAAGCGAGGAAGGGGCCGTAAGAGAGCGTCGCGTACGCTGTTGAGTTTTGATGATCATGATGTGGCGCCTCTTCGGGATCCGAAGATGGAAGGTCTGGACACATCTGAGGAAAGGAGGAGCGCACTCATGGATTATCTCAACTCACCATCGGCGCACAAACAGGTGCTCCGTTGAGTGGTAGTGCAATCTGGACAGGAGCTGATGGACTCTGTTGTATAATGTAGCGATCGCGAGTGAGCATCAGAGGCGGGAGTGATGTACAGCGATTCATTTTTGGGATGCTCCCTTGCGAACCGTGTAGATATCAAACGATTAGATTTCTGTACCTTGTACCTAATGAAATGCCCCCCGCGTCAGATTGTCGGTTAAAATGCGCAAAGCGCGATGAGACTCGGGATCGAGCTATCGTCATACTCTTAATTTATACAAAGGATTCACTATCAGTTGTTTCACGCACCAGGTGGCATGTCTGCTACTAACGCTAGTTGGACCATACATGCACATAACCATCCCTGCTACCGGAATAGATCTCGTTCCGCTCTTCGTTGTAGTATAACGCTGTTACACCTTCCAGAGCACGGATGTGATTCATCTCATGATCCGGACCACAGGTGATCTTCCCTAATGACTTGCCGGTATCAATCCATGAAAGGTTGATAGAACCATGACCACATTCGCCTTCCTGGAAACAATACGAAACTATAATGTCCTGCTGTTGAGTTATGTAAATAGAACTAGTGTTGGAATCGGAGTGGAAAAGGGTGTGATCTTCAAAGACTGTGACGCGCTCGCCACGAAAGTTCCACACGTTGACCTGCCGCTGCTGAAAAGTGAGGAATAACTCGCTTTCGTACAAAAAGATGAATGCATTAGGAGTGAGAAAATGGCTGCGCTCCACCTGGATGTGGTTTCCTGTACAGACGTCTACAATTTGAAGGTTTTCATGCTCCTGCTTCACCAACAGCTTCTCATGAAACTGCTCGATGAAATCGACCTTGCGCTTGCGATGCAACAGGTGACTAATGTCTTTGAGAACATCGCCGTTCTCTACGTTGAGAATGCGTATCGGAACATGGGACTCGTGCCGATGGAAGATGAGCAGCATGATGCCGGGGGATATCTTAATCTCATCGATGCGCTCATCCATGATAGTGTACAAGTGCTGATAAGTTTTCAAGTCCCACACTTTGTACTTTTTATCCTCCGCGGAGAAGGTGAGAATTTTGCTGTTGACATCATCAAACTCCACGAAACCCGGCCATCTGAGGCTCTCCGATTCGAATATGGCATGACCGGATTTCAAGTAACCCTTCCGAATGTGCGCCAGCGGTGTCGAGCGACAATGCAACGAGGAGAAATCGTCCTTCCGAAAGACGGAAACCGTAATCAAAGTGTCATTGGTCTTATTCAAGAACAAGGAGCGGATGACCTCATCATCGGTGACATTCAAGAAGCAGACGCGGGTGCCCAAATCACGGGAGAAAGCTGCACACACGCCATTCAACGTGAGGGAGAAAATCAAATCGCGCGAAGACACAATCTCGATGACCTTGCTTCTCTTGCGCAACCAGAGCATGGAGGACATGAGAGCGGGGGGGTCATGAGTATCGAGGGAAATCTGGAGCTTCATGGACGAGAATCGCTGCTTTGTGAAAGCAGAAGCAGCATCGGTGGGTCCCATACCCATTTCGCGAGCCCAGAGTTTCTGCAGGAGTGCTTTGGGGGCTTCCGGGGCGGCGTGGCGACGTCTGCGGGTGCGCTGGAGCCCTGCTGGAAGCACGGTGTCTGGCGATGGGGAACGCGGGGAGAGGGCATCGGCGTATGTTCTCTTGCCAGCCTTGGTAGCGTGGAGAGCGGGGGAGGCTTCGTAGGGGCGCTTCTTGGAGGGCGGCATGTTGGCTGGATTGCGATGGGTGGCGATGTGCGTTGCGGAGCGATGGTGGTGGTGGTGGTGGTGGAGGGGCTGATGGATTTGGCGTGGTTGCGGATTATTAGCTGGTTGGGTGGCGGTATGGAAATGGGCAGATTTCGGCGGGAATACTCACTGCGAAACAGAAAGCCACGGGGAGCCGCGAGAATAGAGCTCGACGCAACTTTTTTCAAAATAGTAATTTGCGATAACATGTTAAAAACTGAGGCCGCATTGTAGATGTCGTCTAATAACTTTTGAATGTACGGATACAGCCAATCAGATTGCACGCGCACAAAAATCCACTTGCAGCGACATGATGGAGTGCGCGCTCTCGCTGTTCGAAATTTCGCACATAACCCGCGCGCGCGCACCCGCCTCTCTTTGGTAATCCATCTGCGCGCCCATTTGAATTTCTCACATGACAACGTCTCTGTTTTCCCGCCCCCACACCTTCCCAGTCATCCACGCCTCTTTTGCTGATCAATTTGTCCACGCATCTACACCTCCGCCTTGGCCGCCCGCTCTTGCATCACCCGCTTATACCATATTCGACTTTCCGTCGTCGCCAATTACACCGCGACGACAAATCAACAGCACTCGCATCGCCATGCCGACCACATCTTTATTATTAGCCTCCTCTAACTTACATACCGCCTCGAGTGCCGCTATCAAATTCGTCCACCGCACATTTCTACTGCGATGCACCACTCAACAAGGCTTGCGAAATAATCGCATCCGCCAGAAGAACGTCCGCCGCAAGCTCGGAAGCCACGCGAGCCTTGGCTGCATCCAACCAATCCTGCATAACATCCTTACTCAGCCCATTCAATCCGTCCAGCGAAATGATAGCTCCCACCAGATCCCCGTCACGCACCAAACAGCGCGCTCTTCTGATACGTGCCTCATTCCCAGTGTCCGACCCATCCACATCCTCCACGGCGATTTTCAGTCGGGAGAACACCGCGCCGAGCAGCTGTCCCCAGATGGTTCCGACGTAGTTTTCCGGCACCATGGCTACGCTAAGTCCGCGTTGTGATGCACTCTGAAAGCGCTTGCGCAGATCATCCAGACTCTCTACACCCTTTCGCACTGAGCTCTCAGGCACACTTGCTGCGACGAGCACGCCCAGCTCAGATGATCCAGCTGCCTCTTCCAGATGCTTTCCGATCGGACCGCAGGAGAATACCGATTGTCGTAGCATAAATGCCGCACAAGACCTTTTTGTGGCAGCCTTTGCACGTTCCGTCTGATTCGCCAGTGATTCAAACAGCTCCGATAGGGAAGCGACCTGTGCCTTGGCTTCAAGTAGAACTTTCTCACGTTCCACGGTCTGTCCGCGTTCCCGATCCGCATATTCCGTGGCAACAGACTGCCTGAGTGCTTCCTCTCCTTCTTTCAATAGTTTCGCTAGCTCCTCATCGCGCTCTGCGACAAGCCTCCTCTTCATGGCAGCTGTCCTTTCGTTGAGTATTTTGTTGGCATTGGTCACTGCTTCTTCTCGTACGCGCACCATCTCTTCCTCATGCTGCTTGGCCACAACTGCTGCCTGTTTGGCTGCCTTCTTGCTATCTTCCACAATTTGCGCACGAATCGCTTCTTGTAGTCGCACTGCCTCCCACTTTGTCATGCTTTCCAGTTCAGATCTGAGTGCTTGCACTTCTGAGATTGTACCGGTTTTCTCGGGTTGTTTGACAGGAAGCGACGCTGGCCTCACCACAGGCGTAAACGTTGAGGGTGGTACTACCTCGGGTTGCGTAACGTTTGCAACATGTTTACGGTTCGGCTTTTGGTACACCGAGTTATCCACAACATCTCGTCCTTCGACTTCTTCCGCTCGATAGTCACCCTTTCCAAGAAGCCGTGCGAGTTTTCCCTGCCCAGAAGGCACTGAAGTATGTTTGGAGGATGTTTCATCAGTATCCGAAGAGTCCATAGGAAATGAAGTTTCTGAAGTCATTGGAGGTTCCTTCTCAGTGTCGACAACTTGAACTGGACTTTTGGTGACTTCAACTTCTGTAGGCTCGGCAGTAGGTTGGACAAGCGGCGGTACGTCATCAATTTGTTTCTCCTCATTTGGAGTAGGTTTCTCAACTGGGATAGCTTCGCTGAAATTGGGAACGCTCCTTTGATCATTTGGGTTCATGCCGCTATCAGCATTGGCAACAGCGGCCTTTGATTGCTCTATATTGCGCAACAAATTAGGCACAGCATCGTATTCTGCGGGCAAACTAGAGCTCGGCTGTTTGCTGTCAACGACACGGTCTGTTTCGCTTGGAGGAGTCGCTTGGCCAGGTAACGGGGCCGTGCTGGGAATTTTCTCGATTACCGGAACAGCTGCAGGGAAAGTAGTTTGCACATTGGAACGAAATTCTACGCGACATCAACGGGAAGGATGAGAGTGTTAGGTATGGATTGCAAATGCAAGGATCGGATCGCAATCACAATACATCATTGGAATGAGTGCATCAAAAATTTGCATACGGAAGCTCGCTTGCATTCGCAGAATGGATCGAATAGACTTACCATTGTCCGTGGCGACTTTATACACGAATCCGGCAGTTGTGCCTAGAAGAATGAGGGGCGTCGCTCTTCGCAGAAAGCCGGCGGTCTGGGGCGGATTTGGCGGGTTGGATGTCGGGGCGGTGTTTGTGGAAACGTTGCGCACGCCAGAAAGGGCAACCCGTGAAGCCGCAGATCTGAGCATTGGGATGGAAGTGGGCGCGGTCGGCGGGGACGAGTGCGATTGATAATGGCGAACGGATTCAGCACAGCATTGATGCGAAATGTGGCAGGCGCATCAAAAGAAGTTGGTCGGAATAATCTGTGGTACACTGATTTCGATTCGACTATGGCAGAATATTGATTTTGATTTAGGGTCATGACCGAGTCGGATGTAAGAGCCCCGTTGCCCGATCGGACCAGGTTGAAGAGAACAACTTGGAGAGCTTTGATTGGTCGATTGAAATTATGCTACTGTACTACAGTACAGCTCTGCTCTCAATTGTTGTCCTGCGCTATGCGACAACCAAGTTTTTGTGGTGTTTTCCAAACAAGTGCCTCAACTCATCGCTTGTGCTGAGAGAATGGACGTCACATATTTCACATGATGCAATGAACGGATGTGCGCGACGTAAATGCTTCTTCGACCTCATGTGCTGCTCATATTGAAACAGTCCTGGCGGCGTGACCGTACAAGCCCTACATTGAAAGGGCGAAGATCGTGCGTCGCGAACTGAGGCACGTTCGGCTCTAGGCCGCGGGCGTTCGTTCTTTCTAACGCAAGTCGCAGGTCGCAATGGCAAGGTATCTGCTGTTCACACTGCGGTATCGGACCCCGGGCCATGCTGGATGGACCAGTCATTCTGTGGTTTTCTGTTTCACTACTTGTCTCCAAGTCGCATGTCCAGACCCGCTACTAGAGTGTTGAACAAGCGGTGAATTTACGCAGGCACGCCGCACGTCAGACGGGTCTGGTGAGTACGAGTCACAAGTATTATAGTGTTTGGAGCATGGCATTTCATCTACTGAGTGGTTGACAACTACACTAAGTGCCGCTCCGCTCTCAATCAGCAAATAACTCGAGTCTAGACGCGACATTGGTTCACTAACCGGCGGAGAGAAATATTGAATCTACCTGACACTGGAGGGAGTTAGGCCCGCAATGCGAGATATATCGATGATCACGTCCCACGAAAGCGGATGATGGCGACATAGAGTGGCCTAATATAGAGTTTTGAGATGCAGAATGCGCAGTCGACAATTGCTTACGAGGTTCGGAAACTGAGCATTTGGCCAATAGAATTGTAGAGCGTGTAGATGATGCACTTGTAAGATCAACTAGTGTTACATATAACTATACGCAGCGTGCGAGTACGAAATGGTCCGACAGCGAAGCAGAAGCAGTGCGTTGAATCTTCACTACGGACACTCTCAGCGTAGCTGGTATGGTACTGCGCAGTTGTAAACAGCAACCGTTTGTACAACGTTGCCATCGGTTGTAGGACTGCCAGGCACAAGATACGTTGATACATACATTGCCAGACACGCCTCCCTTCCTCGTTTGAATTGTCGGTACTGGTCGAGGGAGCGGTATGATCGTGAAACGCTGCAACTTTTCTAATTAAATTGCACCATGACCTGCTCGATGATGTGTAATAACAGCTGCCGCACTTTCCGTCTAATACCGTACACCCTGATACCAATGCGATGAAATCACCAATCCTACCCACGCCACTTGCATCCACCATCTCCAGCTCGTGAACTCACAGCTTCACAACAATCCATGCAACCATCACAACCGTCAACTCCGTCCGCCAACCCAACCGCTCAGCCGACGGAAACGCCCTCCACGACATGCAATGCGCAAGCGACGCTCAACTCTCTGCGACAAAACTTCACCTGTGATCTCTGTCGCGACATATTCACAGCGCCAGTTCGACTCCCATGCGACCACATATTCTGCTCAGCCTGCATTCGTCTCCACTTCACAATGCGTTCCCAATGCCCCTCTGCAGCCTGCCACGACAGCCGCGAGACGGTAACAACAGCATCATTAACACCGCTGCGTCATCTCGATCGCTCTCTGCTTCCGCTGCGAACAAGTCCAACTGCTGCGCCTTCCGTGGCCCCCGACCAGCATGAACTGCAGTACATGCCCTTTCTGCTCTGTCTCAAGGACGCCGCCGCCCGGCATAGATTCACCACTGTGCTCAGACAGTTGGGACTGGTCTGCACGGGCAAACTGACAGAGCTTGCCAATCGACACAAGAATTTTGTTATCGCGTGGAATGCCAATGTGGACAGTGCTTTTCCGCGTGCCAAAGCTGACATTGCCGCACAGATCACCGCTGATGAGCGCAAGGCTCGAATGGCGCAATCTCGTGCATCGAACCGTCCGTTCTTTCAGAGGCGACGCTCAGCTCCCTCTGATCCGATTCCAACTCCGTCCAGTGACTCCCTTATGCCGGCGGAGGGGGATGACCATAATACACTCATTTTCAAGCTTCGCCAGCGCGAACAGCTTGTTAGAGATGCGGCGGGATTGCCTCCGCGTCCGTGCAAAAGAGTCAGAACTGAGTCCCCACCACCTGTTCAAGGCGCGGATCGTAATTCCACTGTAATTACCAATGTGGGTGAGATCACTCCAGCAGAGAACAACTCTCTTGAAGCGCGTCTCGATGTCCCAGATTTGGTGCAAAATGAACGTGCAACTGCCCAAGTCGCACTGAACTCAATGCGTGAACGTCAAAACAGCCAGCCTGCTCCGTCCAATCAAGCGAGAGATATGCCTTTCGCTTTCAATATTGAAAAGAACGCGCGCGCATCTGCGATGCAAATTGAAGAGGCAGTGCAACCAGTTGAGACAAGCAATGCTTCCAGTGCGATTACTGCGAATCCAGCTCAGTCGAGGACAGAAACACCTTTCGATCCGTCCCAATCCGTGCCGAATGAAAATATGATGCGTTCATCACAGCAGCAACCATCATTACGTCAGACATATCACGCTTCCTCTACTTCACCTACATTGCACTTTAATGTTCGCCCAAGCTCGTCCCGATCTGTGCATGATTCAGACCACGGAGCTTCTAACATACCCTGCGCTGGGTCAGCAAGTCAGCCATCGTCTCTCCGTATGAGATCCATGTCCCAACCAATACTGTCCACTGCAATGTCATACAGAGATCGGGTTGAACAAAACCAGTGGAAGGCGAGAAGTGACGCGTCTATCAATCCAGCACTAGTGCCGACTTCCTCCCAACCCCCACACTCACCCAGAGCACAACGACCGTTCCGCCCGAACACAGCGCGAGTTTATGCAACACAAGCAGCTTCACAAAATGAAAGGCGCATCTTACAATCACCATCAAACGCGTTACCGAATAGTAATCAAGCAGATTATCCGACATGGAGTCGCCCATATGCCGGTCAACTGAAAAACACGCCCAGCGTATCGGGTCCTGCATCGTTGCTGTATGCAAACGTCACACAGAAACCTTCAAACACGTCTGCAGCACATACAGAAGCCAATGCATCGATTGGTGTACCTGGATTACATGAAACACAATCTCAAGTTTTGGACGCAAACAATACCGCAGCTAATCTCGCAAACAAATCTCAAAGTTCAGTTGACAGTGAGGTTATTCACCATATCACGCTGGATATAAATAATATCGGCTTGCCAGCAGATCCGCCACCTCGGCAGTCATCACCCGCAGCAGAAGGGCATCGAGTCCAACAGAGTGCGGTTCCAACTGTGATTGAAGTGGAAGGCACAGCTGCGAAGACGTGTCCGAGTAACAGAAGAGGGGTTTCTCCACAGACGCTTGACACGGCAAATCGAGCGGCTTATTTAACGCCAAACGGCTCCTCACAAGAGTCTCATGGATCATCTGCACATATGACTGAATCGCCGTTTATTAGAAACACTCAGAATATTGAGCAGCACAGCCAAATATGCAGCGTGAATGCTTCGCTTTCTCAAAGTGATAACACGCCTTTGACGGCTGAACAACTGCGGCGAATAAACCAAAACAAGTTGAGAGCAATGGAACGAAGGCGGCAGTTTCAAAGAAGACGGCAAATGGAAAACTCTTGCTCACAACCTAACATGTAAAATAGCTTCGTTGCTCGAAGGGTAAGCGTGTATTATGACATACTGCTTCAAAATTTGCTGGCGCTCTCTCAGATCGCCAGTGTTTATTTTCCTGTTTATTAGTATTAGTCTTTCTGTTTACCTGTCTCGCCCAAAAGAATGTCAATCGACTTTCTGAACAGACGTCTCGAGTTTCGTTCAAGGATGCCCCCAGCGACTGTTCGAGTTGTCTGCTTGAGCACTTCTCGAAACTTTTCCTGCCTCCTCATATATTCGTTCCGTTCTTTTGTCCTCCCTCCAATATTATTGAACAACAGTTCCGGTACTCGGCTACGCAAAGCCTGCGCCAAATCGATCGCCCTTTCTAAACGCTCCACATCGATTTCCTCGCGTGGTGCAGGCAGTACGCCAGCTGTTATTTGCGAAAGTCGTCGCAAAAATGCGAGCTGAGCAGCATCTACAGTATCTACTAGTTCACGTTGTAGGGCATCTCGCAGAAATTTACCGCGCTCGCTCAACACAAAATCCACCACTCTGTTGATTGCTGCATCGCTAACTCCGGCCAATTGGTTCCTTCCCGAGTCGCCGACATGGTTTTGTTCTGCTTTGTCATCCGCTGAGGCAGAATTGGTCCGCAGTAGAGAGTCCAGTCTGTCCCATCGAATGCGCCGATTATCATCAAGCAGCACACCCTCGAGAGCGCGCTGAAACTCGGGGGAATCATCCGTTAGAACTCGTGATACAACGTATGGATATGATTCATCAACAATCTTGAAAGAGGCGTCAGTCTGTAGAGCGAATCCCTCTAAAATGGTCAGCGATCGAATAATTAGAGTAAAGAACACGGGGATGCGAATTGGCGTGACGAACGCAAGACCTGATAAATTGTCTGCGAGCTTGCTAAATGACAAGTCTGACAACTCAGATCCTGTGCTTGCGTCGCCAAACGCCTTTTCCAACAGCGGTCCCAATGGCGCTGTATCAGCATCCGGCGGGAGGAAGCCCAACTTGACAAAGTCCTTTGCGAGATTGTCGTAGTCGCGGTTAATAAGTCGGACAATAGCAGCGACGAGATCATTTCTAATTTGTTTCTCAACATCTACGCACATTCCAAAATCGAGATAGCAAAGCTTCCCTTCATTAGTTCGCAACAAATTACCACCATGCGGATCTGCATGAACAAATCCTTTGTCAAGTAATTGATTCAAAGAGCACTGCACACCGATTTTAATCAGCCTCTGTGCATCTTCTTTCGGAAACCATGGCGCCTTGTCACCATCGATCCACTCCATACATAGGACACGTTTTGTTGTATACTCCCTGTAAATTGCCGGCACGTAAACATCATCAGAGGCTGTAGCGTACAAACTACGGAATCGATCACAGTTGTCAGCCTCGTGCACATAATCCAATTCCTCCCACAATCTGAACGCAAACTCATCAACAATGCCGACTAGATCGCTTCGAAGCTTGAAGCGTTTCTTCGCGAAAAACGCTGCCTTGCGAAGAACGTATACATCCAATGCGGCATCTCTTTCCACAGTCGGTCGCTGCACCTTTACGGCAACGTGATCTCCGGAGCGCAGAATAGCTTTATGAACCTGACCGAGCGATGCTGATGCGACCGCATCTGGTTCAAAATGTGAAAAGACATCTTCCAATTGTTCGATCTGCAGCTCCTTCTTCACCATAGCTACAGCGACATCGCTGTCGAAAGTTCCGACATCATCCACAAGTTTTTGCAATTCATTGCTATAAATTACGCCCACAAGATCAGGTCTGTTGCCCACAGCTTGGCCAATTTTCAAATAGGTCGGCCCGGCCCAACACAATAGTTTACGAAGTTCATCGGCGCGTTTGAGGGTAACATCTGTGTCGTCTGCAGCTCCGCGCCATTTGTCCCATTTTCGAACTTTAAATAGCCAAGCGAGGAAGGGAATGCCGACGGCTGTGACACGGACTAGGGCACTCAATTGACGTGCGTCGTAATAGTCTGCAATCTTGACGGAGTCATATCGGTAGAGTGCGATTTGACGGTCTACAATGACGGAAAAATCACCGGTAGCCAGACGGCGCAGTCGGCGGAAGTCACTTCGAAGGAGTTTGAAGCCGCGCTCAGTAGTCTGTCGGTTGGCTGCATTAGCGGATGTTGTGAGGCGACGGGGAGTATAGGGCGGTAGACACACAATATAGGGTCGGGAAGCTCGGGGTGCGGCGAGCAAAAGACGATTGGCGATGAATGGCGACACAAATGCCATCGTTGCTAATAGTGGTAGGGATCATTGGAATGATGGGTGATGCGAACACGACCCGGGCAAGATCTGGAGGGATGATCGCAATGGATGAGAAATATGTGGTCAAGAAGGCTTGTGGGTCGAACAATTTCATATTTTTGATTTTTGATTTTTTGGAGCTTTACTCGAGCTGTTCTGTGATGGCATATGATGACGTGCTGGGGATTGTGTCTGCTCTGCCGGTTGTGCTTCGCTGCGCGAATTGGGCAGATACGTTCGATTGATTCACATGGTCGGATCATGATGATATATTGCATGGTACAACGTGGCAATTATTTCAGCGAGCAGGAAGGGCAGGATGGTGCTTAAACGATGGGTTTCAACTCAACCCAGCGAGCGAGTGAATGGATGTGTGTCAAGCAGCATTACACGCGCCTCACACGTATCAGGCACACGACAAATGGGAGCGGCAGCGGTGGAAGGATGCGTGAATTGGATAGTGCGCGATGACGTGCCATCGCGATCAACTCGAGAGAAGTGCGTAGTTTGAGGCAGCGAGCTGGAAGCAGGCGTGATCGGAGCAGTTGCACGGGTGCCGTGACGCATGTGTGGAGCACGGCGTGCGCAAGAGGCCATTAGGCATTGGCAGGCGCAAATTTGAATGGTCTGCAAATGCTGCACAACGCATGATCCGTTTGGATGAGATCAAGTCCAACATTAGATCGTCAAATATCGCATCCGTTGCAATGACAAAACGGCTGTTTCAATGGACATCTGCGCCTCCCACAGCTACACCTGAGCAGCTGCAGATTTCGTGCAATTTGACGGGCCAGGTGCTCCTCAGCGCGCCGTGGCTCACATTGCTCAGGTGAACATATGCCCCCGCATTAGCGACATATGCCCCGCAACGCTTCTTCTCACGCTACCTCGCCTCTACTGGTGCATCTGACTCTTCTGATCTGTGTCCCTCATTTGATCCACACATCTCGAGTCTTTCCCATTCTCCACATGCCTATTTATGCGCCAAACACCTCCCCCAAACCTCCCTTCCCGATGTCTACTCCATCACACACTTTTTACAATGGCACCCAATTACCTCTCCCCTCGACCGCGCGATCGCGCTCTTGGAAACTTCTCCGCCGGTCCAGCATGCCTGTCCGATTGGGTCATGCGCACCGCTCAGGAAGAGTTTACCAATAAGAATAGCACCGGCATGGGAATCATGGAGGTAAGTTTTACCATAATTCCGTCGTCTGTAATCCCTACTCAACTCTTCTAACCACATATCCCTCTTTATTCGCCTAGATGAGTCACAGAGACGAAGGAGGCCCCGTACAGGAGGCAATCAGCTCCGCTACTAATCTCATTCGCACCATGCTAGATGTGCCGAACAATTATCACATCATATTCATGCAGGGCGGTGCGCATGGCCAGTTTGCCGCAGTTGCCATGAACCTTCTCGGGGACAAAACGCAGGCTGATTACGTCAACACTGGCTTTTGGAGTCAACGAGCAATCAAGGAGGCGTCCAAGTATTGCAAGACACGCCTGGCATACGACGGCTCGAAGGACAACTTTGAATTCATCCCGCCAGTCGCCGACTGGAACATTTCGCCAGATAGTGCCTACGTCCACATCTGTGCCAATGAGACCATTCACGGTCTCGAGTTTCTGGAGGATCCGCAACTCCCTGAAGGTAGCCCGCCGCTGGTCGGTGACTTCACATCCACTCTTTTGTCAAGGAGAGTAGACATCAGCAAGTATGGATGCATCTATGCTTCTGGAGGTAAAAACTTGGGACCAGCAGGTGTCACAGTGGTTATTATCAGAGACGACCTGGTGGGACGGGAATTTCCGGACTGTCCCTCTGTGCTTAGCTATGCTCAAATGGTCCAATCCAAGCCAATTCCATCAATCTACAACACGCCACCTACGTTTTTGATTTATATGGTGGACCTAGTTCTGCAGGACAAC
Organism: Asparagopsis taxiformis; assembly: GCA_030407315.1. Lineage (NCBI taxonomy): Eukaryota > Rhodophyta > Florideophyceae > Bonnemaisoniales > Bonnemaisoniaceae > Asparagopsis > Asparagopsis taxiformis. The sequence goes on from JALQPE010000320.1 coordinate 219,322, forward strand.
ATGAATATGGGCGGAATGAGTGCGCTAGAAGTTCGCGCCAAGAGGCGTGCCGCGCAGATTTACGACATTATCGATCACTCAAATGGATTCTACTACCTCAAGTGCAAAGATAACAAACATCGATCGCGAATGAATATTCCGTTCCGCATCCGGTGCGACAGAGGCGATATCGATCTGGAGGATGAGTTTTGTGCCGAAGCCAACAAGCGAGGCCTGCTGCAGCTGTTCTGCCACCCGCTGTTCCCGGGTTGTCGTATCACGCTGTACAACGGGATTCCAGACACTGCTGTCGACGCGTTGGTGGAGTACATGAAGGAGTTTGCCAATACTCATGCATGACAGTGGTGAGAATGATGCTCACATGGTAATGATAGATTTGTCAAGTTTTTTTGCTCTCCATGGCACTAGTTAATTGGTTGTGTATTGAGCCATGCACCGTGATAGATGGACGATGACGTCCTCACATTTCTTCACGCTTCTCTTCTCTCGTTTGGATCCTGTAGTCAGGCGCTGATCGGCATACCGCCCAAACCATATTTCGATTTGACGTCCTTGCGAATATGGGACGAATGCGTTGAGCCGACATTAATAAATGCTATGTTTTGTGATCAACACCCTTTACTTCACCACTTGCACTTTTCAACCGACACTTTACTACTGAAAAACCCAGCCGGCATACTATATCTCTCATCACGTCTCACTTCGTCATCCCGCAATACATCCAGGTCCCGCAGAGCAGCATACGCAGTTTCATCGCAATCGGCACCGAAATTACTCCACGCTTTTCGAATGATCTCCTCTGCACGCGTGCTATTCCGCAAATACACTCGCGCACCTTCGTCTCTCGCGCAGACATTACGCACCGCAAGGCATCCCAGCCGTTGCACATTGCATTTCTGCTCGTGCGTCACCATCGCCGCAAGCAGATCGTCCATTTTGCCCGACTGAACAACCTTGTTCGCGAGATCGGGCCGGCGGAGACAGAGGCTTGCAACAAAGCCTGCGTAGTATTCGACAACGATATGCGAAGTGGCCGAATGTTTGCATAGAGTGCTAGAGACGATATCTATACATTCGTATAGTTCTGTTTTGCATTCGTCTCTTGCAGCAAGGTTACGTAGCAGCGCCAGACTACTGTGGGCGATGGATGTCGATTCGGGGTACTGACGCAAGGCGGTGATTGTAACACGAGTAAAGCCGAGCGACATGACATTGGCGCAGATTTCATCTGATATGGCGCATAGTTTGACGTTGATTATGCAGTCGGAGATGAGTCCGAGTCGTTCGGAAGTTTGTAGGTCTGCAGATGTTAGAGCCTCTGAAACGACGTGAAAGGAAATTTCCGGGATATGTTTTGAATATGACAATGGTCGTAGGCCACTTTCCATGACGTTTTGGCCGCCGCTGAGCACACGTGCTCGGTTGAACGTTTCGGACACTTGGACAGTTGCGTCATCTGGAGAAAGTAACTGTTTGATGATTGAGCAGCCTTTCCTGAATACTTTGGTATACTTAGTAGCATCTTTAGTGTTTGGATCGACTGCGCGTGAGCCGGAAAGATCGAGCAGATGTGTGAGATGATCGAGGGATGAAGCAGCAGCCAATTTACGCTTTACCGTTTCGCTCTTTCGCTGAACAGCGATTATGGCTGCAAGAAGAGAATTGCAGGCGTCGAAGGCAAACGCTGATGAATCAGGAATGGTGAAAGCTGTAGCATCAAGGGAAGCCAACATCTGTTTGAGGAACGAGACACCATCTAGCTGCTTCTCCGTAATAAATTTGGATCGATTCACTTCATTGTTACCGCACAGGGCCTGGATCAATGCACACGCCTTCTCCGCAATAGCTGGATGGTTAGGGTAACGTAATGCATACTGCAAGCAAAGAATTGAAATGCGAACAGCGTCATTCGCACCTGCAACACCGCACACTTCCGTATCGTTTGCAGCTTTATCGGCGAGATTGGTTATAGCAGCGACGAGTTGCGAGTGATTAGCCTGGTTGAGGGCGGTCTCAATAGCACTGGGCAGGGAAATTCCGTCATGATTGTGTTGATCGTCTACATCTGGAATGGATGTGATCAAATTAGAAAAGTCAGAAACTCCAGCCTTCTGCAACTGTTCGCGGGCATCTTGCAACGCTTCGTGCGGTGTGAGACCAAACTCTTCAATTGCTTCGCGCACAATGGCATCGAACGTAGACTGTTGCACCTGTTTCGGCGGCATGGCAACTTGAAGCGAAGACGGAGGACCTGGATGCGGACGAAAGTTTCAACTCTCAGCTTTTCGGGGGAAATTGAAAATAGTTTGAAATTTGAACAGACACGTGGCGCAACGTGCGATCTGTAGTGTACCATAGTTTTGCAATTGAGATGTGTCACACATGACTCCTGGTGAGGTCCGGTTACGTACACGCGTTTCAAGTTCGCTGTGGCACGCAACGGCATGCACTCGTCGTGTAGTCTCGACGCGCTTGCTTGGAATGGCACAGTTTCACCGACAACCTACTTCTCAACTCGCCATCGATGCTTAACGTCGCAACTGATCCCAGCCAAACGAAGCGCAGACCCTATTGCCGCGTTTTGCTGCTACGTCGCGATATGCAAGAAATCTCTAGATGAAGTGCACCTACGTTGGCCCCCGCCCGCAAGGTCATTCCTTGCGCCCTAGTCCATTATGCCTCCTTTCGCTCCTTTGTCTCATCGTCGCCTCCGCCGCTCAAATACAACTCCCTGCCAACATCACCGTACGGCAGCCGCGCGAGGCCTACGTCAGCTTGCTTTATGGCGATTTTTACGTCCTTCCTGTCCGCGTCATGATGCGCTCCCTGTACGTCAATAGCCCCGATGTGGCCAGTGGTCAGCGTGAACGAATTGTTATCGTCACTGGTAACACTTCCGATGAATCCAAGGCGCAGATGAGGCGCGATGGAATCACCGTTCTTAGCGTTCCCTCGATGGATTCGCCGTATAAAAGCGACGCCAAGTTTCATGAGCGATTCGTTTCCGTCATGACAAAGCTCTACATTTTTAATATGACCGATTATCATCGTCTCACCTTCATCGATGCTGATACACTCGTTCTACGTGATCTCTCTCCAATTTTTGATTGCGGCGTTTTCTGTGCCACCTTTATCAATCCGTGCTACTTCAACTCTGGTCTGATGTTGGTCACGCCCAACACTTCTCTCTTCGCATACATGATGGACAGACTTCCAACAACTCCGTCTTACGACGGCGGCGATCAAGGCTTTTTGAATTCCTTGTTCCCAAACTTTCTAAACGCCCCAATTTACGATGCCATGGCAGAACATCCTCCACAATCACGACCTGAGTTCGCTCGGCTCCCGTTTTCTTGGCATGTTGACCATAGTGCCTTTTATCCTCGCTTCTCATTCGGCTTTGAAAACTCGGATCGTTGCGGTCCGAGACGCGAAATTGAGTGGCTTGGGCCGCCGTTCATGAAACCATGGCTATGGTGGACGTTTGCTTTATTGGATATGTCATGGACTTGGTATTCATATCGACAGCAGCTTCCGGATCCGTACCCGCCCAACATTTGGGCACGTACGAACGGTGCTCTGTTAATTGCAATGAGTTACTTCTTGTTGTATATTGTGTGGCGTCGTTTTCAAGTCGGTAGACAACCTTCGTCTGTTTTCACTAGATGGCTACCAGGACTGTGCCCTTTTCCGAATGTGAACAGTCGTTTGAGTTGCCTGTACCCGGTGCTGGCGGGTACATGTATCTGGATACTAACTTTCACAGTGAGCACATTGGCAGTACCGAATATCCTGCCACCGTACTATGCTATAGCGGTTTTCATGCATTTGAGAACCATTACAACATTAATGCTACTGCTCTTCAGTGGTGCCGTATTTACACTTGGGCAACAGCAGGTGAGGAAGGGAAAGCGCAAGTCTATACTGGGTAGGAACAATGTACAGCTGAATAATGCGTTTCGAGAGATGTTAATGTGGTCCATTGCTGATGCAGCATATCTCGTAGTTTGGTCTGGAATCTTATGGAGGATTCCATTCCAGACCATGGGACCAAAGATTGCCATGACTGTCACAGCCATTGTGTCACAGTCGCTTGTGGTAACAACAATGTTAGCGAAGACATCTGTGACTTGGACACGATGGGCCGATTCGCTTCCAAGTGATGATGATACGTGATTTATGGGTAGACGAAGAAGATGTGAACTGTTCGTATGAAATGTAAATGTGTCGTTGCGACGTATCCCTTTCCGTACCACACGAGTTTGTGCAAGTTGAAGTCAGAAAGTGTGGACGAAGGAGCACACAAATCTCGAGAGGACGTGTATGCACCGTGGCCCAATAGGAAGTTTTGAAAAAGCAATATTTGTAACGGATCGGAGTGCTGAAACGTTGATGACTGCACCATCGCTGAGCTCAACTGCGGCAGTTGAACTGCGCACGATCGCGTCTCATGATTATCACGCGAGACGAGAATCGACGCTCCACACGTGTATGACTGCAGCCAGTACGGAGATCACCCTGCCCAACAGGTTTGTGTTCCTTCTCAAGCCATGTCGGTCACATTCATTGCCCCACTTACCTTCAAGTCGGTGCCACAAGCCACAAACAATCATCGCGTACGGTTAAAACAATCTGCTAAATACAACCGGCGACGGAATCAATCGTGTATTCACAACATATGCATGCAAACTGTTGACAACAGCGATGATGAAACCTTCAAACAACTAACGCAAGATATTCGAATATACTTGGAATCAGCGGAAAATCAGAATGATAACCCGCTTGCGTACGATAACCTTCGTAAAGCAGGTCGCATTGACTTGATATCTCGAATCATGGATGCAGGCGGTTACATTGAAGTATCCGAACGACTTTCGATTCCCGTTGACGAAAGTAGATTTACATCTCCCCCGCCCAAGGAGAATAAGCAACTGTTCACCCAACCTGACAGCTCTGCGTCCTTGGCTGTTGGCACCAACCTGCAGAGGCGACTTGACGAAATTAGCAACGTATCCGCATTAGGAGATGAAGACGACCAGTTGTCCGAAACGAAGTCCAAGTATTCAGATTCAGTGCCTTCAGCAGAGCAATTACGTCGTGAGAGTGAAAATATGGCGGCCCCCGTAGTGGATGAACCCGTTCCGGAAGGAGAGCTATTTGTCCTGACGGCTAGTATGCGTGTCGGGATGTTACTACCGGTGAGCTTGGCTACAATCGGGTTCGGACGGACCAGTGTTGGATTAGTAGATCCGGATGTGATGCACATCTGCCAGGGGCTGGTATTTGGACTTGTGTTTGCGCATGTGATTATTGCTATTTATGCGGGCGCAATTCAGGCACCCAAGCTTAATCGCAATGGGGCTCTTTGGTCTTTAAAGGTTTTATTGTCTGGTCCAATAGGTCTGACAACTCTTCGCGCACTACCTGCGCTGGATAATTCACGCTAGCCAACTACTTTTTTTTCTGTTTCGTAGATCATGTATCGTTCGCACTTGATTTTGGAGAGTAGTTTAGATCGTTTCAGCATATCGATAGATATTGCTGCATCAAATATAGCTATGAAACGATGAAAACCGAGTCGCAAAGCACCGAACGCCACACAGCATTCTGCGCCTTCCACATCGACTGCACAAGTGCTCATGGTGCATACGGGTGCAACACGCAAACGGTCTACTATGCGTTCTCTGATGGCAACCATTACAGGAGGTTTATTTGGTCGTTGCAACAGCCATATTGAACGCTGCTCAGGTTCCGCGTGGTGTGCATCGAGGAACCGAGATGCTCCAATTGCTGTATCAGATGCGTAATACCCAGGTAAGAGATATGAGCCACCTGCTTCACGTATTTGTTGCATTACGTCGATGATTTGTGATGGGTTTGATATCTGCACCCATTGTGACATAGACGCCAATGTATTCTCTCCCACGAAATTTTTGACACCGAGCGCCTGTAGCAATGGTACGTCCTGCAATGAAACGTCATTTTTCAGAGCGGACATTGCCGCTTTCGACGGCCACATATTGACATGACCACGACATGCCCAGTTGCTATTGTTAAAAATATGGCACATAGTGATGTTTGCCGGGATTGTTGATGAGAGAAATCGAATAGATTCTGCTGACTGGTTTCGTTTTTGCAACGTTTGAAGAAGTTGTTCAAGCATATATGTCCCGATGCCACGTCCACGCATGATGTCGGCTACACGAAGCGCTTCAATATGATACACTGGACGGTTGACGTCATCTGGTTGGATGATTATCGCATTGATGAAAGCGATTACTTGACCTTCAATGGATACGACGTGAGGTAAGCTGAACGCGGATCGAGAATAAATGTGAAGACATGATGGGACACGGTCTGTGCCATTGTAAACGTTCTTACAAACTTCAGATACTTGCTCATAGTCCGTTGAGTGATTGTACTCGCGAAGCACTGCATTCGGCACCATCATGGACTGAATTTCGACTTTGTGTCGGTTGATGACATCGAGCGATGACGTGCATCATTGGAGGTTTGTGAAGTGTCTTGAAGAGATGACAAGTAATTTGTGGCTACATCTCAAATCTTGAGTTAGTTTCAGGACTGAGACGTGTCGATGGAATTCTAAAATTTTAAGTTTCACAGAAGAATAAGCAGCATAAACCGTGCCAGAGATCTATATGATGTCTCATCTGCTTGATCCATCTTTCTTCTCTGCGCGGACGTTACAATCTTCCCCAATTAACCAGATCACAAACAGCAAGACCAACCCACGTAGTTTGTAGTGCACCCACTGAAATCCATGCCTCCCCGTCAACCAAAAAGCGATGCGGATGGCGCTGTCACTCCACGAAAAACCCCTGTGCGTCGAAAACGGGCCACACAACCTCCGCCATCTGTTGTAACACCAGGGATTGCTTCTATCTGTGCACCACATAAGCAGACTCAGGCAAAAAAAGCAGCAACAACCACCAGAAAACGAAAGCCTTCTACTAAACTGCGCGAAAGCTCTACCAGTTCACCGAACAACTCGCCTGTTCACAAGCGCCCTCGTGCGCAGAAAAAGGTGCAAGAGAAATCTATAGCAGATATAGAGAATAACCCGGCTCTGGATATATCCAGCATTACGATTGAGGATAATGAACAGAGTACGGAGGAGAACGGCGCAACAGGTGATGTGGATCAAGGAGATCAAATTGGAGCTGGGCGATCATATTTTGAGGCGCACAAAGGTGCATTGCGAACGTCCAACTTAACATTAGCAGATGTGAATATTATGCCTCCAGCCGCTCTTCAAAAAGCTTTGGAGAATATCCAAGATGCTCTGCATCAGGAGCGGGACAATCTATTGAAAGAACAACATCGGCGATTTTCAGAGTACGCCTTTATGCTGGCTGCTGGTCATGCTCTATTGTTCTACGGTTATGGATCCAAGAAATCTCTCTTGGATGAGCTGGCACGTTCACAGAATTCACAATACGACATTATTGGATTGAATGGCTACCATCCATCACTCAGTCTGCGCACTGTTCTAACCCAGATATCAAACGACATTCTCCAGCTTCCCGCACATCCCAAACGCAGCGTGCTTGACTATGTGGACGCCATCAATAACGGAATCGGGAAAAGGAAGGTACTGCTCGTCGTCCATAACATTGATGGGTTGCCTTTACGGTCACAAGAGTCGCAGCACGCATTAGCCAAACTAAGCACGATTGAAAATATATCGATCATCGCAAGCATCGACCACGTCAATGCGCCTCTACTATGGGATGGCATATCCTACTCTAGCTTCCGCTGGCTATGGGTAAAAGCTGACACATTCGTCTCTTATGAGACAGAAACTGTGTTCAGTTCGAAGCCGATGCTTCGGGGCGGAGGCGAAAGAAGAGTAGAGGGAGCCATTGCACTGCTAAAATCACTTTCGACAAAGGCGCGTGGTGTGTTCCGAGCACTGGCAGAAGCTCAGACAGGTGTAGAGAACACGAGGGAGGATGCGAGTTCGAAGGGAAAGTCGCGAGTGTCGCGTTTAACGTTCAATCAGCTGTTTGAGATTACGAAGGAAAGATTTCTGGCAAGCGACTTTGCTACTCTCCGGACCACTTTGACAGAGTTGCAGACACATGACTTACTCGAGAGTCGCCGAGGAGCAGATATGGAAGAACAAATTTGGGTGCCATTGGATGCATCTCAATTGAAAGTTGTTTTGAAAGAGATCGCTGGACCTTGAATGCTTCGCTTCGAGACTAATATCAGTAACATAAGTGTCACAACTACTGATTCGCGAGATTAGAAGTCCATCATTCCATGCTTCGTTTTGTTCCAGTCTATAAGCTCATGGGGAACAAAACTTGCCATCTCCGTCTTTCTAGCTCTGCTGAGAGAAGAACCGGAGTAGCGCAGCAGTTGAATTGTCTTGTTGTGGTAGACTTGTTAAATTCGTTGCAACCTTTTGAAATTTGAACGTTGACGATACAATTTTCCACTTCCCTGGCGGGCAAATTATGTTGAATTCGCTTTGCTTGCTGCCCTCCACATCCGCACCACCCTTCTATAGTTGGCCAGAAACATTGCCCAGGTCTAGTTGCAACGATCCGATGGAGATCCCGCCTGGTTCTCATCAATCAAACCCTTGCAGTACACAGTCATCTTCTCCACACTGGCAAACCAAGCGATTTGAGCGTATCCTAAGTACGTTTTGAGTGTAATATACCAACCCTAACAAGACCCCTATTCCCCGATGATCGCCTATATCTGACCGTGGTTGTGACAGACATGATCTTCATCTTGTTTAGCTGTACCACATCCATTGCAGGACCATTTGCTCCGATGGACTGGTGAATTCGACGCCTGCGATCGAGCTGCTAATCTTGGAAATGCACTTGATACTGTCACTGCTTTCTATCAACAACTAATCGTGCAGTTTACAAGAACTGCAGATGTGCGAGTTCGATGTATTGAAGCCCCAACACCATTTATGGTTGTTCCAATGTATTACTGCGACAAAGGTTTGGATGCCATACTTCATGCCATTGCGACAATTCGCAGGCAAATCAATAGATTGTATTCGGAACTGCGCGTGGTGAAGGATCTGTGTCAGTCCAGACATGCCGTGGCTCAGACACTATATAAAGAGCTTGAGGGTTCAAAAGATGGTGAACGGGGACCTGGGATGATGTCAATGATTAGTTCATCAAAGGCAAGGTATGCAACGTAACTTTGCTTCATTGTACCAACTTGTAAGACTTTGCTCGATGACTCTGACGACCTTGTTCTAATCTGGAATATTGAAAATTTGTTTGCCGCGGACGTTACATCGAACAGGGCCGCGATTTTTGAAGCTCTCGCGGAGAGAATTGAAAGCATCCTACGCGGGGGAAACTCGATGTTCTTGTATTTGAACAAGTCGTGGTGCCATGATAACCCTGCCCTCAAATCGTTCTCTGCATTTGATGCAACACAGGGTTCAAACCACACTGGAAACGGCCACAGTGAACTTCTCGCAACGCCAGATGAAGAAGGAAACGTTTTGGACTTACGAAATGCTGCAGGCCCGTCTCGCCATGACGCTGTCGAGAAGACTCCAGAAATGAAACGCTGCTTGGAAAATGAAATTCCTGTCACCCAGGCTTCCTCTCCTCGACGAAAAAGAGCTAATGTTGTAAGTGCAGGACTTGAGCTCTCCCAAGGGTCTAGAGGAGTGCCTATCAATGAGAGAAGAATGGAACCAGAGGCAGAGTCGAGGCGAGCAGTTCTTACACAGAAATCAGTAGAAAGTATTGACACATGTGGTAAGGATCAGGATGGAGAGGATGAACTTGTCCGAAAGGAGTTGGTCAGAGAATTTGAAGGGAAACAATTGGCTTTCGTGGCAGCTATGAAAAGGAGTAAGATTGTAGAAGATGATCATTGATGATTCTCCGTAAACCATATGCGATATGGAACATGCAGAGATTTACAGCTTTACTATCGAGAAATCTGAAGTGTGCTATTCCATGCCTGAGATAAGTCGAGAAGACCTAGACCGTATTTCCCAACGATCGGTAATCCTTTGTAGCTGATCTCATGGTAGGAAACCCTTCTAGCTAGCTATCTACAATTTAGCTCTTCAGCTGTGACTTGTTCCAATAGACACCCCTTTCTAAGCTGTAAGGGGATCTGAAAGCCCTAAGGTGAAATTTTCGTGGTACTCGCTGCCGGAACGATGCAGAGAGACCACAGCTAAGTCAATGATGTTCTTGCTTTGTCTGAATACCTATGAGATCTACATGTTAGAAATATATTTGAAACGGCGTCATACCTTATCGGGTCCGCACCAAAAGCAGAACCATATTGCTCCAAACACCCCCAAAGGTACGAAGATGCCCAGAAAAGAGATGAAGAAACATCTGAGTCTCACCCAGGCAGATGCTTCCTTTCTGAGTGAGCAAAATGACGATGCCGGCAATCGGCATATATCGTTATATGCATAATTGGCAACACATCGGGCTGCATCGCAGTTAAGTCGATTTCCAGAGCAGATTCCATATCTTTCCAGACTTCGCTGTCCCATGCAGTCGGTGCGATCAAAGCAAGAAGCGCATTCCTCGGGACATTGACCTTCGTTGCGTGAAACACCGCACGTTTCTTTCGCCTCACCATCCAAACAGATACCTTGTTCAACGCAATGAACAGTTCCGTTTTGGCATAAATTCAATTCTTCCATGACACTGTTGCATTCATACTGTTGGATACATGAACCACAGCTTTCATCGCACGTCGCTATGCTGGGTATACTTGAGGCATAACATAGAGCTGACTTTACTTCGACATCGAGGCATGAATCCGCGCAGTTAACGTGTTCTTCGATACAGCCAGGTCTTTGATCCCATTGACAAAGTTCTCTTCCACCACATTTCTCGCACGAGTTGTTACATTGGCCGGTGTTCTTCACTTTGGAACACTGCCTTTTGGCATCACCTCCTAAGCAGGTCTTGAAATCGTCGCACTTTATGACACCGCCGTCGCATAATCCGATTTGTTCCATTTCTCCGTTGCATTGGTACTGGTTGATGCAATGATCGCACGTCATATCGCAGTTGGTGCCATTCGAAATACTTGATGCGTAGCATATGGTATTTCTGACATCGATGTTGAGGCAATGGCTAGAGCAGTTGAGAGGGTGGTTGTTACAATCGCTAGCATCAGAGACTTGACAGAAGTTTGTGCCGGAACAATCTGTACAGTTTTGTGAGCATTTCTTGTTGGCATGGGCTGAGGAAACTATTATAGAGTGTACAAGGGCCAAGCCTAGTAGGAAGCACCTCGACATCAATAGAGGGGTCGCGCGGTCAACTGGGCGTTACAGAAGTAGGATGGGTTGGAGAGTTAGAATGATGCGCTCGGGGATGGGTGGGATGGCATAGCACGGCGATATTGACGGAACGGTGATGAGGTGAAGGGCTACAGCAGCGATAATACGGTGTTGATGGAGTGAAGGAGGAATAAAGATACAGGGGGCTAACATGTATACAAGTATTTGATGTGCGGTCTAGGCTAACGGGCAAGGGCATGAGTGGTGTGAATCGAATTGAATAATGTCAGGATGATGGAAAGTTTGTGGGACTGTGTGAGCAGCAAGGCTGTTGTTACCTCGATTGGGTTCGGTTCGGGTGGCTTGTTGTATAAATGTCGTTGAAGAGCTAGGTGTCCATCGCCGCGCGACGGGTCCATGCTGCGTGCTCGTTGGGCAGTGAATGCGGGAAATAGGGGTGCAGCCAGGCGGATTGAGCGATCAAGAAAGTGGAACGGGCAACTATTTATAGGGCAAGACACGTGGAACGCAGTTTCCGCCTCGAGTCGTGAGTCATTCGGACGATATATGCGCAGGTGAATAAGAAACTTGTCGTGACAGATGCGCTATAATACGGACCATTTCTCGACTTGTTGATTACACAAGCTGGCGGCCCGCGATCTGGCGCAAGGTATGGCACTTGTGAATGTTTGTTCAACGCTTGTCGCCAACAAATTCAAACAGTTAGTTTCTATGGTGGCAGAGTAGAAATGCGAGTTGTACCTTCGCTCGATGCGCTGCGCGGCGTGAATAGCGATATAAAATCACAGCTACATCGTTTTGACGTATTCGTTCGGCGACGGAGCGCGTGCCAACAGTGTGTCGCTTGGAGCTTGAACGAACGCAGCTCGCTGCCATAACTTTTAGGTGCTGCCTCGTAGTGGTCGCGGTGGAACGGCGTGCTCTAGAGTGCTATCACGAGTCGCGATCGGAAATCCACGCCCGACGTCTATTGTTACGGCACAAATTACTAGAGTATAACGATAACAACGCATATGCAGAGAATTGTAGCTACTCAACTTGAGCAACGTGTCAATCCCTTAATAGCGGATAACGGTAGACATCCGTCTCATTACAACCCTAATAACAGATAACACAACTGCAACCTTGATTGCACAATTCAGCTTAGCATTTCTTCTACAGTACACTATCTCATTCATTCATGGAAATGGTCAAAGATCTTCTCCGCCAGAGCCGGACCAATCCCTGTCGCCTTTTCCAGCTCTGACTTGCTGGCTTTGGCGACACCCTCCGAGCTCCCATTGAAGTATTCCAGCAAAGCTGCTCGCTTCATTTTCCCCAATCCACTGATACCGTCGAGCCCGGACCGCAGTTCCTGTCTCCCTCTCCGTCTGCGATGCGCTGACACCGCACACCGATGTGCTTCATCTCTTACTCGGCAAACAAGCCGAATACCGTCGTTCATAAAGTACCCGCCCTTCCCCTCATCAAAATTGATAGCATTGTTTTCCTTCTCGACAAATATCGCTTCATCCTGTTTCGCTATGCCGATCATAGGCACTTGAACATCCATTTCTTGTAATGCTTCGGAGGCAGCACTTAGTTGCCCTTTGCCTCCATCAATGATCAGTAGATCTGGCATGGACGCTGTATACGCAGATGTAGACTTGAATCTCATCCGTAACGTCTCCCTGATCGATTCATAATCATCAGGCTGACCTCGACGCGATGAGTCTTCCGAAATATTATATCTTCTATACTCGGCAGGTACTGACACCCCATTGAGAAATACAACTTGTGCGCCAATAGCATTCGATCCACTAGTATGTGAAATATCATAGCCTTCTATTCGACGTAGCACACTCGACTTGTCCATATGCACCGTAAAGTCATTGAAATATGGACTTACCAGCTCAAAAAGTGAAGAAACACTTTGGATGGAATCAGACGTACGTTGCTCCTCTAGGTCAACCTCAACTTGAGCATTGTGTTCAACCATTGCAACAATCGCGCGTGTGCTGGGTCCCGCTAGTCGAATTGTTACCGACTTGCCCCTCTTGTCAGATAAAGCCGCTTTCAGAACTGCAGAATCTGATATAGATGTACTGACAACTACTTGCTCCGGAATTTCCATGGGATGGCGGGTGGCAGCATAATGTGAAGACAAAACTGCACTTAAAACGTCACCTGTTGAAGATTCATCTGTACAAGCTTCCACGGTAAAAATCAATCGAGCGATAACCTTGCCGCCACGAACCTGGAAAAGAACAACCTTGCCTATACTTTCCGACTGCGCAATTCCAAACACGTCTCTGGACACAAATGGGTCAAGCGTGACTATACTTGCGGCAGCGTTTGCGTCAAGTGTGAAACTATTTTGTAGGTTGTGAGAAGGTTGATGTTCGGAAAATGCGCCATCGAAGAAAACGTTTTCAATCGCAGCTATTTTGTCTCGCCACACAGCAGCGATTTCATATTGCATCGCATCAGAGTAGGTTTGCATCTCCGTTCGCATTTGGTCAAGAACCTCCACAACTCGACCTTTCAATAACTTATCTACTTTAGATATTGTTTTCGCGTAATCATCTGTCGACACCAGTTTCTGACACGGAGCCGGGCAGCGTCCAAGATCATAATTTATACACGGTCTGTCCGAGAACAATCTCCGTGGTCGTTGTCGGAGCGGAAATACAGCATGAATACAATCCAAAATCTGTCGCAGCCTCGCCTCATCTACAAACGGTCCGTATAAACGATCTGCGGGATTCTTACGGTTACGGGATCTCGTGACGAATATTCGAGGATAATCGTCAGAAAATGTAATGATTGCATATGGATGTCGTCGATCATCCTTCAGAAGCACGTTGTATTTGGGTTTAAGTTCACTGACCATGGAGGCTTCCAATGCCAATGCAGCTGACTCGCTCTGTGTGACGATGAAATCCACGCTGGACGCTTCGCTGAGCATTGTTGCAATACGGCGTGCAACATTGGAGGAAGGGCGCACGCCGGACACAGTGGTGTTGTCACGAGCGACATACTGACGGAGTCGCGTAGATATTGTACGCGCCTTTCCAATGTACAGAACCTCTCCATTGGCAGCCAAGAAACGATAGACACCGGGCTCACAAGGGGCCGATTTTACAACCTGCCATATGGACTGGTGGCTTGGTGCGGACAAAGTGATAGGTCGGGGACGAGAGGGAGGATGCACACATTTGGGCACGATTGCAGCAGGACGATAGGAAAGTCGGAGGTTGTTTGTCCTGAGAAGTTTAGAGGAAGCTGGGAGTAGGAAGGCTAACATGGGAGGCGACCAGTGTCTTCGGCGGGGCGATTAGCATGTGTGATACACGCAATGTTATTAAAGGGGCAAACTGCAACTGGCGTCATCTCGTCTCGAGGTTTAATTAAGAAAAAATAAATATTGCGCCTGTGTGATCCCTGGTCCGCACTCAGTTGGGCTACCAAAGTTGGACAATGATCAGTCGCAAGTGGTCGGTACGTTGTGGATACCCTCGGTACACTTTTTACAGAAGATGCTGTGCAATTCAATTAACAATGTGATCGCTAGAAACACTGGTTACGTGTAACCTAATCCACCGCCAAGTGAATCAAACTGTGCATCAGCGATAACATCAACGAATGAATCACTATCTCTCGACTCGGCCGTTTCAAAAGCTTCCTCGTCCTCCGTCTCGCTTTCATTCGCATTGAGCTCTTCTCTCTCCTCTACCGCCTCTCCAGAGTATCCACTACCAATTCCGTTGCGCAACAAATATGATTCCTCAATTGGAACAGGTTCCAGATCAACAGCCTTGTCGACTCCGCTTGTCAACTTTCCGCCCTTTATCGATGTTGACTCCGTACTACGCGCTGCAGCTCCACTGAAAGCTGCCCTCGCTTTTTCGAAAGCAGAGTTTGGAGCCGGTGTTGAAATTATAAGTGGACTACCTTTCCGTTCTGAATGCTCTTCCGAGGAGTATCCACCACTTGTCAAGGATCTGTCACTGTTGTTATATTTCTTTCTCATCGTGGACGCATTCGAACGCTGATCCCGTGTTTTCGAGTCATCATGTCCTGGTAATGCTTCTGGAAATGAGTCATTCGTTTCAAACTTGGAAATGCGATCCATTATTGTTTCAGGTACTGGACTTTCAGAAGATGAACGCTCAGAATCACATACTGTCGAAGCCGAAATCTCATTATCATGCTCGTGTTCGTTATAGAGACCATTCGCAGTCTCGTTTATATCTAAAGATGAGATCGCGTCTTCAGCGGTGATGAGCTGTTCAGACTCATGCACAAATTTTCGCCCAGACTGAGACTTTGATCTGTGGTATTGAGGCGATGGAAATATATCTCCATATTCATCACTGAGATGTAGTGGCACTGATTCAGTTTCTACGAAATCATCCTTGCCTCGCTTCTCTTCATGAGGTGCTGATGCCGAGTTTTGCTTATCTGCTCTGTAGTATTTTTCTCCGTAGAGCGAAGACGCGCGGTCAGGGGACGAGTAAGGTGGTGGAGGGGACGGGGGCGGTGGGACGTCTGCAATGTTGGAATTGTCAATATAGTACGGTGGTGGTGGTGGTGGCGGCGGTGGTGGTGGTGGAGCTGCGCTTACCGCGCGAGCAAAAATGTCAGGGTTTGTATCATGACGTGGTGAAGTACGTGAGAGCTCATCCGTCTCATTGTCATCATCAATATCCACAGAATCGATGACAAAATTGTCAAAGCTATCTTCATCGTACATGCTGGGCATAGTTTCAAGTTCATGCTCTTCCGGCGGCGGCATGTTATGCTCGGCAATGACTGCAATGTATTCGTATGATGGTACGGCGGCTTCATCTGCATGACTTTCGCTGGGCATTGGAGGTGGCGGGGGTGGCGGTGGCGGTTGTGCCACCAATGAAGACCCGGACTGCATTTCTCGTTCGGGAGATACGCGCGCTGATAATACAGCAGGAGACCCTCCTGGTGGTTCGTAGACCTGATCAAAAAGATGTTCTTCTTGGTCGTCTGCTTGACGAATATGGTCTACAGCATACTCTTCATCTTTCCTATCAAGCGATACGCCACTGCGCGCAATCTGATCTATGCCGTGCGTCAACGAAACCGACGGACCGATACTTTGGAACAATCGGCTTGGCGTTTCAGCGTCGACATCATAATCTGATTCCAAGTCATCATACATGTGAGTGATAAGTGCCTCGGATACAAACTCTTCATATTCGGCGTGACGAGACACTCTCAAGCGGCGACCGAGCGAATTTGGCAAATCTTCGTCAGTTTGGCCTTGACTTGTTGCGCTAAGTCGTATAGAATCGCCCGAGAGCGGCTCGGGCATCTTTCCAAACGAAGGAACGGAAGAAATCTTTGACATTTTGGAGCCTGCGGAAGAAACACGGCGCAAAGCGCGGCTATTTGAAGCGAATGCACCCTTGTCGGCGTCTGCGCGGGTGATAGTGTCGGGATCTACGAGAGGTTGTGCGTGTCTGTCGGCGCCTTCGGTTCGCTCGGGTTGGTCAAGTTTGGAAACGTTGTCTCGCGGTGGCGGCTCGGGATGGCGGTCTGGATGGTGGGGGAGTGGGGGAGCGGGTGTTTGCGGCGGTTGTGGCGGTGGCGGGAGGGCTGGGGCGGGGGAAGCGCACAAATTCCCGACGGACAGTTGAATGCGAGCCATTTCTCGATTTGGAAATGTCGTGCCGCGTAGAGGCGGCGTCACGCGAGCCCATCTATCCTTATCGACGTACTCCTGTTCGCGGACGCGCGACTTGTTTCCGCTAACAAGTTCGAGAAGACGTCGTGCCTGGTATTGACTAAGAACGGGCATGACGATGGAAGGGTGGAGCGACGTTTGGCACGGGTGGGTGTGGCTGCGAGATATTTGCCCGGGATGCAAGTTGTCTGTCGGGAATATTGCGAAGAGGAAAGATGTTGTGTTTTGCGCGTATGCTACACCTAGGGTACGTATGCTCTGTACAGCCCGTTGTACGCAACTGTACTGCACGGTGCAGGTCAGCTGGCAATTGTGAATTTGTTATTATGTGAATCAAATTGCGCTGCGCTGCCTAATTTCAGCTCGCGCGCTCTTTGTTTGCCAGCACTTGCTCCCGTTGCAAGCATCAACTCGATACGATGAGGAAGCAGAGCGAATTGCCAATCATAGGCCTTACTCTGTATATGTCTCTCGCGCACTGTCGCAACGTTGAACTCGTTCAATTGCTCCCTCGTTACGGACGTCAACGTACAGGGAGGCGTAAACTGCCTTACCTTCGCATCGCATCATTGAAAATGTTGCTATATTTTCAAATATTTCGCCATATTTCTCCTATTTTCCCATAATCATTGATGCATCTGAATTGTGGTGTAATTGCGCAACGGAAAGCCATCTATTTTCAGGACTCAAGCAGCGCACACCACGTACCCTCGGAAGACGCGCACCAAACTGGCTCCGGAGCATACCGCGTTCCACTCTCAGGTCCGCCCTGCCTTTTCGCAGACTTCAACTGCTCACGTGACAAATCCAAACTTGAAAACCTACTTTACACAATTACATTGCTTGGTCATAGTTGGCAGCTGTCATGTTCACTTACATCGTTGGAACATATTTTAGATGCCATACCATACCATTTGCCCGCCCTAAGACCTTGTCCTCACTTGGAACAGGCGTGCCGAATCTATATATTCAATATGGGACAATGGAATAGAATAATAGCAACCTTGATTGGTAGTGCAACCTATTACACTTTATGCATATTGCATGCATGGGAATTACTTGTCGGCCTGCCTTGCGATGAGTTTGATATACGTCAACACGAGCATGGCGGTGATTGCTCGAGTGGTGTGAGTGCTTCCTAATGCTCCGCACAGCTGTCAAGTACATGCCAATCGTCCACTGCCATCGCGAGACTCGAGCAAGTGCTCAATTGATCAACCTGTGCGCTTACAGTCGCGTGCTCACTCATATACCGCAAAGAGCATTCATGAGCTCTTTGATTGGATGTCACCCACAACCTAATTTTCAAATAAAAATTTAAATAATCTCACTGATTTCCAAATGGAAGCAATCATGCGTCAAACATCATCGACTACCCAGGGATCCAGATCCAAGTATTTTAAATCCGGAACACATCGCGCTTACCAAAATGATAGTCATCGGCAAACAATTGCTTCCGACGTACCCCATCTTGTCGGCCCACACACAAACGTTCTCAAAATTCATGACAAACGGCCGCTCGCTCATCATCACGCGAGTCACCTCGCACGTTCTCGCTGCTGCAATCCTCATCAACACTTCATTACAACTCCGTCCGCACTCTTTAAACCTGACGCAACATCACGTAACCAGTCACCGTTCAGACCTATCTGGCGCAGTTGACACGGCATGCCCAGTCACATCTATCAATCACGCACCAACTCACCAGGCATCCATCCACCGTAGATACTCCACAGATGCGTTATCCAGCGCACGCACGCACGCGCGCTCCACTCGGCTGCGTTTGTCGCCATCACCATCAAGGTGCACTTGACGGGCGGTGTCTTTCGGGTGCCATGCATGCCATCGCACGTCGCCGCAGCGCCGGCGGTGCGCTGCGGTGTGGTGCCATGCCACGCGCTGTCTGGCTGCAACTGGCAATGAGAGATGTCGCGTAGGGCATGCACCGTGCCGCGCTACATGGAACACACTCGAGACTGTTTGGAATGCGCAAACAAGTGCCACTGTAGCGACTGGCTGCGAGGGATGGATTGATCCGTTGCCAGATTGGAGGAAGACACGGCGACTCAAACACAGCCGCTGTTTCTACGACGGTGGATTTCGGCTACGCGCTGCTCATCGCTGTGCGGCGCGCGTTTATGTGCTTCTCGCAAACAGCATCCAGGTGGAACTGCATTCGTTTAGTTGAGCTCATTCCAATAACCAGGTTTCTCTCAAGATTTCTTGTTTACTGTACGCTGCGCCGTTCTACTCCGCTGTCCACCACCCAGTGTTTGTTCGTACCTTGCCGCGAACCACGCTCACGGTAGCGGAAGTGGCACGCTTCGACCGAGCAACGCTTTCTTGCTATGATTATTATTATATGCTTGTTCATCTATTTGTCATGTCACCTTCTGACAAGAGCATGCGTGCTAGAGTGCGCCATACCATGTGTGGCACCTGCTTTGGTGTTCCATCATGATAGGGTGTCAACTTGTGCACAATTGTGCGTACACGCGTTCTCGCTGCGCAAAGGCGGCCCAACTTGCAATTTAGCATCGAGTCGAGGAAAGTACATCTTGTTTACTGGAGTTGATTCCAGCAGCAACGTTGCTCTTCATTTCGATGATAAGTTTAGAGAGCATTGTTTTCCCGCCGTATTGTGGACAACTTGCTGGTATGTGTTGCAGTAGGTTGATAGTGGATATGTACAGTCCAAGATAAGTCTTCCATAGCTATACAGTGAACAAATATAACTTGGGTGGTGCTGTAAGTAGGTAGGTAGAGGCAATGTTGGACCTTGCGATCGTCCCATCGCTCGAAAATAGAGCCAGTGGGATATATTTCAAGTGAGTGAACGACGACCAATGGACTGTTGGATGGTCGCAGATTGGGAGGCTGAGCGACTGGATGTGCAATTTTGCAGGTAGCACGATGAAGACAGCGGGTCCACTGCGGTGATGTGTATTCCAACAAACAGGCATGTCCCACATCGCGCTATTGCGAATCGATTTTGATGTATGTTACAGCAGAAGCGGACAGCGCAGTGCACCGTGAGACTTGAGATTAGGCGATGTGGCCTGCAGCGATGACCATTGCGGCAACACACCAAAGGCCCTGTAGAAGGAGGTGCAGGAGGCGTAGCTCGGTTATTACAGTACAAGGCAGAGGTAATCGCCTGTGTGTTGTGCGCTGTCTGGCCGGTTGCGAGAAGTGTTGAAAGGTCGTGTTATATAATGTTGCAAAGTCATGGCCAACGCGGCTCTCTTACGAAGCCGGACCACTGCGTATGCGGTTATGCGGGCTGTTGTATCGTCGTGTGCCGCCCCTTTTCGGTGAGCGCATTTTGATGCGGGGCCCGTTGCCGACGAGGCGGAGGCTGGGTGCGGCCAGTTTGCCGAGTACTGCGACGGTAGCGAGTCGTGAATTTCGCACAGGTAGACAGGCGGGCGGGCACAACGTCTCGATATGTTGCGGCCCAGAAGAGAGGAAGGCGAGGGAGTGAGTGGTGGCTCGAGAGGGTTAATCTTTGTTACTGTACACCGCGGAGAACGCCGGCGGTACCTGTATTCTATTTTGTGGTGGTGCTGAGCTGGGCTGGGCAGGGCAGCGTAGGGTAGGGGCATGTACCGTATTGAGCGCTGACGTACCATCGGGATACAGTAGTACGGTGTTATCATGGACATACTTCCTACAGTACACGTGCTAACAACGCATGTTGCGCTGTATCTAAAGCGCTACAGTACGCAAGCGACGACTAATGAAGATACAGCTCAGTTGTACTGTATTACTATAGAGCGGGTAGATGAGGTAGGCATTACGTGGATTGGAGGTGTGTACGTATGCATGTTTCTGTGTGTGCGTGCGACCTTGGAGGGCGACGATGTCGACGATGAGCAGGGGGATAGCAGCCGTGCGTTGTTATTTTCAAGTTGTCAAGGGTTGGGCTCAAGTCGGACGAGGCCATGGGCGACAAGATGTGTGCCTTCTGTTCGCTCGCATCACATCACATCAGGTCTGCGGTGAGATGCGATGTGGCGGTCAGCAAGTTGCCAAACTTGGTTGTCCATTCATCGTTTGCACAGCTTTACAGTGGTCGTGAACAAGATGTGTTGAATGCACAGCGAATATGAGGCATGCGTGCGTATTGAGTTGAATGCGTCAGGCGATAGGCAGACCAAGCTGCAGATGGGAATGGCCCGCGCAAAATGGGGACATATGAAAGGGTGCATGCATGGTGACACGTTTTCTCCCCTGACATCATCTGACAATATGAATCACAGCGTTGCGCATTCCACCGCAGGTGCTGTTGCGGCTGACTGGAAGCACGAGCACGTAGCCGGTCCGTAAATAAAGGACGAGTGACCAATAACTGGCGCACGGCTGCAGCGCCGACGGTAGCCGCAACGGGCCGTGGAACGCATGGTAATGCTCGTTGATTGGCAGTGGACTTGCTTCGATACGCAATATGTGCAGCACGGCGCACAAGGCACTGTTTCGCTGTGGCTGCAGTTACAGTGTACCTAACACGTGTGCAACTAAATTAACTATACGTACGTTGAAATAACGCCGTCGAGCTTGACGCGCCCAGCCGACCTGCCTGCCCACCCGTAGTTACGCGCTTTCCTACGCTTGACGTCACAAGCGCAGCCGAGAGCGCCGCGGCGCAGCACAGCACAGCCGAGCGCGCCCTGTAAGGACTTGCAAATAACAATTGCTGCGCCCCCTTTTTCTGCATTCCAACTACACTGTGGAACGGTAACACTCTTCACTGCACCACACCGCACTGCACTGCACTGCACCGCACCGCACCACCGCACTGCACTGCACTGCACCGCACTGCACCACACTACACACTGCGCACCGCAGTCCAGAGCAGTGCAGTGCAGTGCACATTTTCAATCTCTATATTACCGTATCCTACTCTGCGCGCACACGCACGCCGTATAAGACGCAGCGACCGCCCGACCTTCCGGGCAATCAGCCGCTCGCTACTCACCATCTCTCGTCCAACGTCAACCCTATCCACACTTGCCATCGCTCACACGCACGCATCCACACCACACCCACTGCACCCCACTTCCGCGAATGGATGGAGCTCGAATGCGTGGAGAGTCTGGCCCCAGACACTCTGCCCTTGACAACACCACTCTTCCACCACCAATACTATGACCTGGACGCCTTGTGCAAGTCGCAGCCAACAACCAACTACTATGAAGTGGCACATGCCTCGTCCCCATTAACTCGACCACCGTCGCCAGCGCCCAAGCGTCGGCGCCATTCTTACTCGCCGCCGCCGCGCCCACCACCCGCGGTGCCGCATCCGCTCACAATTCTCACCGCACGCGATGGCGCCCACGCCGTCGCTCGCCCCGATCATCTGCGCGACACCAAGGTGAGCGCCGAAATGAGAGAGGAGATTGTCGCATGGTGGTCGGACATGACGACGGTGTTGCAACTGTCCGATGCGATTGTGTCGTTGTCGGCCAATCTATTTGATCGTTTCCTGATGAAACGAGCGGTGAGTAAATTGCTGCTGTACCCACTGACGGCTGCATGCTTCCTGTTGGCATGCAAGGTGATCATGGACGACCAAGTGCCGATCGTTGATATCGTGTCCAGATCGCAAGTGCCATTGGAGTCGATCTACAGTATGGAGAGCGTGGTTTTGAATGTGTTGGAATGGCGTGTGAGTGTTGTCACCGCACACGAAGTTGTGGCCGAGCTCAACGGTATGCATCCGCCCAAGTCATCGGTGGAGCAGATGCAGGTGCTGCAGCAGAGTTTATTGCTGCATGCTGTGCTGGACTATCGACTGGCATGGCTACGAGCTACGTCTGTTGGGGTGGCGTGCGTGCTGGTGAGCGCATGCGTGTCGACTGGTGGCGATGGCGCATGGCGTGATCCCAAGTCGGATGCGTTGTACAAGGTGGCTGAAGAATGTGGAGTAGATTTGAGAGAGGTGGATTTTTGCATTCCCTATTTGCGCGCCACCATGAGCCAACTATTTGATGACATCGAAGAGGTTAGCAGTGAAACGGGGGAATGATGATGTGTAATAGGTTTTGCATTCTTAGTAAAGCATGCATGCATGTGCATGCCGATATCTGTCAAAGTTGTGAGTACGTACAAGTTGACGTGTTGATTGGTGCGAATGAGTCCGAAGGAGGTGGCGTACGTGCGCGCGCGCTCAAACTGCTTGTCTACGCTACGCGCTTTCCACCACAAAAGTCGGCAGCGAGTGGATGGAATACAGTCGTATCATAAACCAATTTTGTGTGCAGAAGAGTAAATTTATTTCTGGACAACGCGCTGATGCGTCACTGCCAATCTACGGCAACGCACGATGGATGTACACCTACCACAACTGCGAGCGAGCGAGAGCCTTGATTGCGGCGCCACCTTGCAGTACGTGACGTGCACGTAATCAAAGTCGGCGCCACTACCGAGATGTGAATCACTTTATGCAAAAGGTCGATGCAATGACGAGCGACGGCCACTTGCGTGCCGATTGGCAATCAGTGATTCCACCGACGAGCGGGTAGGCGGGCGGGAAAGAGAGAGTGCGCACGAGGAGATATGGCGCACACGCCTCGAGACGGACACTCGTTTACGTGTTGTGCAAGTAAGAGTGATGGACTTGGGCAATCATTCCATGATCATGATCGTGCACTAAACTGCCGTGCATCGTCGGATGTTATGTAATTGCTGGCAATGCCAAATTTCCACCATTTGATTCACTTTTCATCCGTCCGTCAATCGCGCCTCTCCATGTCTATCACTTAACAACACGTCAACGTGACCAACTTTTCCTCCACGTCGCGCAACTCTCCCCAGACTGCAACGTACGTTCCCCTCTGCGGCTGCCAGCCGACCGAGCTCGATTGCGGCTGCTACGAGCGTCCGACTCGGGGACGCATCGTCGGCGTCGGCGCCTCGACGTCCATCTCGCTACTGTACGTCTGCCTTGTAGATCAAGTTGCGTTTCATGACGTATGATGACATATTTCAGTGATAGTTTATACGTGTGCTTGCAGCTTCTTCCACCAGGGCTGGGCTGACTGGATGATACAAAAATTTAATCAAAATGCCGTTTACAGGGCCAAATCGGACGCACATGATGCACCGTGTTTGTCATCGCTGTAGACCGACGAGCGAGCTGATCCATGATCACCGATTTTCTGGCTAGACAGAGATATCTCTCATTCACACAACGACCGACCAAACGGGCACGGTTGTGTTGCAGCGCCGCACCGCGCAGCCCCGCCCATCGGCTCGCCCGCCTACCCGTCCACTTTTCTATTTTGCCGCCAGCACACCATAGCCACCTTTTAAACATATGACAACAGCTTGGTATCTGAATCAACTTTGTGGACAGCACATCGCAGCGCAGCACAGCGACCCATCGTCCAACTCACGGCTCTCCTTGGAAAGCCCCTCGCTCGCGCCATTCTCGTGTGGACGCACCGTCTCTTCATTTCCATTCAATCCCGCTATATTTAGCGCCTTGCGCTGTCCGCACCGCTCCGCATCGCCGTTCCTCGACATCATTTCCGCCATGCTTGCGCCTGACTTGCGCAACCGCTCCATTCAATTTGCGACACACCCATGCAGTCCAATTGCTGAGAGTAGAATTTCTCCCACCACACGCACTCATAACAGTAATTTCCACGCATTTCTAACGTAAGTACAAAGCCCGATAAATTGTTCTCATTTCACCGCTATAACCACCACCATCGTTCCTACAACCAGCTTCATCATATATCACCTTCCCGGCAATACGTCACCATTTCGCCATTTTCCCCCTGCCCGCTTCCAGCATGTCCTCGTCAGTCCTATGACGACAATCCCGACATCAGAATAGACTGACGCAACCGACTCCCGCCCGCCATGCAAGGCGATCCACTCACTGCTGATACTACTCTCAAACGCGACCGCACCTGAACAGTATCGAAAACATCACAATTCACTCGCTTTTCATCAAATCACACGACTTTCACACATATCGTACACACTTTATGTTACATCTCATTCACTACAATAAAACCAAAACCTTTGAGCGCCCTTCCGTCCTTTTCCCTGACAAAAAAACTTGTCAGCCAGCCAGTCATGAGATCCCTCATTCCCGGAGCCTTCCATTTCCATTCGCTAGCTTACCGAGATGTCATGACAATGCAGCAGCTGTAAAAGTCTAGACCGAAAGAGCCTTCGCCTATATTGTGGAACACAACTCGCACTACCCGCCAACCCTATGACATCTCAATCGCCTCTATTTTTAGGGTACAGTATCTAAAACTTGACCATTTCCAAACAATCACACATCCCTTTTTTTAATACTCCGTCTCCTGCTCCAAGCAAAGCTCCTCGGCATCACGCCGTGCCTGAGCAATATTCGCCGAGCTGCCGTCAGAAATTCCTCCAACTGAATCCAGCAACACACCTTTCAACTTTTCCACAGCCATCGCTTGAATTTCTCTCAAACTTTCCCCATGTCGTCGCGTAGCATATTCCAGCTCAAACGCCGCCGTTCGTCTCGAGGCTCGAGCGAGACGATTCTCCGTTTTCGAGCCGTCCACACAGCTCGCCCCGAGGCCGCCAGCAAATCGACCAGCAATGCGTCGTCTCGCTCTACGTAGCTCCGCATCCGCTTGCGAAGCAACCCCCTGTACTTCCGCCTGCTTTTTCTGAAACTCCTCTACCAGCGCATCCTTGCCCGACTCGTTCACCGATGGATCCTCCAGAATCGCAGCAAGAATCTGTTGCGCACGAATCACTCCCTCCACCGAGCTCAGACGCGTCTCGTCCCCTACTTTAAACTCCTCAGATATAGCTTCCGCTATGTTGCTCTCCGAGTAGGTACATTTAATACCTTCGTCTTCGTGCAAAATAGACATCGATCCTGCATCCGCCTTGCTCAGTCGCCAGCGTCGCAACTCCCCGTTGCCTGATAGTCCCATAACAACACCCTCTGCCGCTCTGTACACTGTTTGTACTGTGTCTCTTCGTCGGCCCCGCACACGCTCACTGATGCGCCGCACCAGACGAAGCTCCAGTTTCTTTGGCGATAGCACGACAACCCGGAATATTTCTACTTGACCCTCGTCTCCACCAACGATGAATGCATTTTCAGATGGGCAAACATAATTCGATACCGATAAGCCTCTAGAAGATGTGGGAACTGTGCAAATGGATGTTGGCGCATATGGTAACATGCGTCGCACCACACATCGGCCCGTTTCTGATTCAAATGCTGCTAGCGAAGGGTCAGCTTCATTGCCAATCGTCAGCACCAATATGCCGCCATAAAGCGCAATAACGCCCGATACTTTGCCACCATGCGCAATAAATGGTGTCGCTGTCGCTGCGCCTTGAACATCACATGGCATAACGGCACCGTCTTCGTACCCGATGAACAAGTTTGCAATCGGGGTGACCGACGCATCGGAAGAGTTGGTCACATCGGAAATATCATTACTAGCTGCTCCTAACGAGCATACTGGGGCATTGCGTAGATTGGAGCCTAGTAGAGCTCCACATATTTCTGGAGGAAGGATTCTTGTAGTTTTCTTCAGATGAATGACATCCAGAATGCATACAGAACCATCACTAAGACCAACTATAGCATGGCTCGGCCTATTCACAGGTACTTGTACGGCTATTGGTGCAGACTCTTCCGCGTTACTAGCGCGGATGAATCTGCCGGTTCGCGATGAAGAAACGGAAAAGATGCGCATAGTTCGATCATCATGGCCCAAGATGATTTCATCAGTTGCAACCAAGTACGCTGCACATGTCGCACGCATAGCATTGGCAGCATTTGATGAAGACCTCGGGGAAGAGCTAGAGGGCGGATGTGGCGAAGAAGGATTTGCTGAGAGCATTTCATTGATGTTAAGGTGATGCAATTTTGTTGCATCGGAACGGAACACTTCTATAAACGATTCGGTGATAATGAAAATATGTTGTGAATGAACGTTGACAAAGGTCAGCAAGGGGGATAATGAATTTGCTGAATGAGCTTTCAACGGTTTGAGAGGGGTAGTCTTCTCTGGTAGTTGAAACTGCGACTGATCTGGGGCTACTGCAGGTGTGCGATCGCCGAAGAGTCTGCTTTCAGAGACCATTCCGGAGAGAGCTGTAGGTACAGCATTCGTAAGACCGGAGAGACTTTCCTGGGCGTTTGACAAAACATCGTTGCGGGAAATGTCACGCTTTGCCTGTTCTATGGTAGTTTCAATGGTCGATGTAGCCTTTTTGAAAAGACCGGTAAGGAAGGAGCCGGGCGATTCTGTACGTTGCGGGTTGTTTGTCGGAGTTTGTGCGGCGGAATTTTGTGCAGTCCTATCGCCAACCTCAATAAAATCGGCAAATGTGTCAGGCAGTTGCGGCAATGAGCTTGAAGCGTCGGAGTGCGTGGGGCTGTTTGTTGTGGATGTAACCGCCGAGTTGGCTGCCGGCGGGGGAGGCGATATCCGCTCCGATGGGTCGGTGGGAGAGGATGCCATGAAGACTGGGGTGTGGTTCAATGCGAGACGACAGGGAACGCCATTAAAATCGTGGTACGCTCGCGATGCATATCAAAGCAATGAATGAAGGGTGTGATGGCACCTCATCACCAATATATCGAAGCATTGTTGCTCCTTAGCATTCACAATCTTTATTTTTGGAAATTATCTACATGTTCCAATTTGTCCCACTTTCTTGATCGAAGCTCGTTGTGGTGTGAGTAACCGATGCTCATCAAGCAGTTGCGATGTAAATGATGAGCAAATCATCGCGCGGCGTGACATGATTGCTTGACATGGATTGCCTATTCGGTCAAGCATTTATCGTCGGATTGGTATCACCCTTCGGTACTCTGTAGGAATCAATTCCGGGTGCAGCCGGAATATTTCCGAATTGGGTCGGAAAAGATATATTTCTGCAAGGATCATCGTTTTGATATCAGCCACTCTAAGTTCTTCACCATCGGCTACTCGTGGTTCTATGTCACTCACATTCACTGCATCCCTGCTGTAATCTTCATAAAGTTCGTCATGCAGACTAGCGACATACGGATGCTCAAGCGCTTGTGCTGCCGTGAGTCGTTGCGAAGGGTCGAATCGTAATAATTTCTGCATCAGATCTATAGCGAGAGGATTCGCATCCGGAAACAGTTCATGAAATGGCACTGGCATTGTGTTCGGCAACCCTTCTAGGAATTTGCGAGCTCTCAAAGATATCACATGTCTCATTTCCGCTTCACATGGTTTGCCGAGTACTCTGCATATCGTCTCCACCTGATGCTTGAAATCCTTTCCAGGAAATAGTACTTTTCGCCCCAGCAGGTCTCCCATTATGCACCCCAGAGACCACAGATCTACTGCGTTTGTGTACTTGGAAGTCAACACCAATTCCGGAGCCCTGTACCAACGAGTAACAACATATTCAGTCATTCCACCCGGTCCATTTTCGTTTGTCCAGTCAACGTATCTCGCCAGCCCAAAATCGCATATTGTCAAATCGCAAGACTCTTGAATCAGAATATTTGCGGGTTTCAAATCCCGATGCAAAACAGAGAGACTAAAACGTAAGCAAGAACATATGTTGTCAGCCAACAGAACCAAGCCAAACTATACAAGCATGTACGTATCACGACACTTACCCATGCAAATATTTCAGCGCGCAAAGAATTTGGTATACAAAGTATTTGTGATGCTCATCCGTGAGAGGGACATTGGATGCCACAATTCTGCTCAGATCCTTATCGTAAAGAGGGCTCATCATGTAAAGCTCACGAAAGCTTTCAAGCGAGTCAGGCGCCTCCATGTCGGTTAGAGGTAAAATCTGCGCAATGTTTGGAACAGATGGAAAAAATATTCAGCCCATAGTCAGTTTTCTGCAGTCGCCGCACACAACGCGTTGGTAATAGAAACGTTATTGAGTTCTCACATTTTCGTGCCGAAGGAGACGCATGAGACGGATTTCACGCAGTATACGTTTTGCATCGGTGATTTCTTCGAACGCACTGCATATTCTTTTTATAGCAACTTGCGTGCCAGTCTGCAGATCGAGCCCTGAAACCACCACTCCATACGCACCCACGCCAATAACTTTAATAAGCTTATACCTTTTGAGCACAGTGAATTCAATTCCTCGAACATCATATGTGTGCTTCTTTGGTGTTGAACAAGATACAAGGGATATGCCGTTTTGCTCCAAGGACATTAGTTCATGTTCGCTATGAAAACAATTCATAGTTTCTGAGAGTCCGCGATCTAGATGTCAGCATGTGTGGTGGGAATGGAACTGCAACTACGAAAGAAGCCGCGAGAAGGAACATGGACTTTATCTTTTTCAATATGACGGGTATATTCCTCTTCTGATCGTGTCTGATCGGAGCGTTACGTGGACTAGAGAAACCAAAATGCAATGAGAACACGTAATGAGTCAGTGTGGGCAAAAAGTGTACAATTTCATGGTCAGTGTATTTAATATTGACAAAGTCTGCCTTTCTATGAGGATACGATCCAACAAAGGACACCGGTCTATGGTTATCAGTTAATAATGGGAAGTGACCAGAACAAGAAGGAATGGCCGCTTTTCTAAGAATACTGTTTGCAGTTGTTCAGAGTCACATAGAACGAAATATTTGACGCTTTCAAACCGAGCTATCGTTCACTGTCCAGTCGTAACCAGCAAAGACAACCTTGAAATCGTCAATCCCTTCCTCCTTGTCCTGTAGAAGGGTGCCCAAGCTTTCTTTCTTACTCGTGCTGAGGTATGGCAGCGTCCATCTCAGTAGCGAGTCAACATCTCCAGTTTCCGAAAAGTCACATTGATACCATTGCAAAATTTTGGGAAGGGTGACTTCACGCGTGTTCGAATCTACTTCCAAGTCTTGCAAGTAGACGCGAGTCGCTGAATCAAGTTCACAATCCAAGTTACGAGCATCATAGAAGCGCACTGCGGGGCAGCTCTTGGCGCCGCAGTTGAGGGCAAAGTGAATACGAGGGTCGACAGTTGGCAGGATACACTGCCGTCGTGCATCGGTATCTGCAAAGGGGGGTTGGGCAAACGGGCCACTGCCACGCTTGTTTGACCGCAGTACACCATGCTCAATCATATTGAGTGAGTACGGACGACCACCTATATCGTATGCGGCGGAATTGTACAGCGAAATCCGTTCAAACATTGTGCGCGGTTTTGACTTGACGGCTATGGCATGAATCATGAGACTGTTGTACACGTTGAGGAAAAATGCTTTTCGTTCGTCATCACGAAGCAGAAGAGGGTCAAAGTAGCGCAACTTTCGAGCAGACGTCAAGTATTTGTGAAAATCATGGGAATGAATGAGTGAAGAGTAGTCAACATCATGGCTTTCGGGGTCAATCGCGCGGCGGTACAAGGTAATAATATTTTCGCTGAGTTCCTCCGCGGTGCGCAACATGAGTTCTGGACCGACGCTACCGTTAGCCCATAAAGAATTGACACAGACACACTTATCCTGGGAAGCGCACCCCATTCGAGACTGACGAAGCGCGACAGAGTCTGCATCATTTCGCGGAACGACCTGGTCGGTATCACTGGAAGCCTTTTCGTCCTCCTTCTCCGAGGAGCTTGTATGGACGAGAGGTTCTTGTCGCTTACGCTTTAGCTGGCGTCGCTCCTTGTGGGTGGCGAGCGAATTTGAAGAGGCAGGGTGATTGGAAAGGGAAATGGCACAGGCGGCATTGAGCACGTGAGGGGGAGCGCCGAAGAGAAGGTCCAGAGCGTCGCGGTATCGTGCGCGCACAGCGGCCATAATTCCCGGGCCGCCTGTGGCGGTGACATTTTCAAGTGGAGGAGTGGCGGGCAAGCGCTGATCCCTGGTCTCGAAGCCTTTGCTTCTCCGCGCGGTTTTCTTCGCAATGGCGCCAGAGACCGCAAGCGTGCGGACGTGTTTTCTGTCGGTCATGCTGGGCACTGGCGGACGCAGTGCTTGAATTGAGAGTGGCGGTCGGGTGTGTGAAAGGCGTGTTGGGTAATAATGGAAACGAGGAACGGTCGCGGTTAGCGAACGTTTCGAGTGAACTAAAAGCGTGTTGGACGAACCAAAGGCGCCGATGAGATATTGAGGGATACGCAGTAGAGGAAAAAAATGATGAAATATCTGTGGTAGCGCACAGCCGTAGGAGTAGTGCTGTGCGGCTCGTGGTCCAAGAAAGCGTAGCCGTTCATTAACGAACAAAGTGCTCCACAAGTGCTGTATTACAGTCGCATGCCCCAAAATCCATTAAAACTACCTATATCTTGCTGGTGATCCGCCTCTGCTCAGTTTTTTCCGTATTTTAACTTTCCTGTCCGCACACATTTCCGTCTCTGAAGAGCGCTCAATGTGACGGGGCAGCCCTTAAGATATCTGTGGCCAGCGATTGTGCCGTATAGCGATAGATTTGCGCTGTCTATTTCATAGATCTTTTCTTCCTTTTGACGAATAGTCGCGTCTCGTAGCTAAAATATCTTCTCTTTCATTCCATCTGACAGCCTATCACATTTCGAGAACAAACTCTGCGAACGACCATTCTGTCCGCACTCTCTCTCGTCCCGCCACCTGTTCTTTTTCTTCACTACAGATATTTTGCGGTACAATACCCACAAACTTAGATTGCTTGACGTGCTTCTATTTTCTTTGTGCTGGTAAAAAATCCCCTTAATTCATTACGTGTATCACTTACCCTCTCGAGATGCCACTCATCTTCGCCACCTGCGAACAACAACTGTGTGTTATGCTGACTGCAGTGTTGGACGACTCCATGCTTTGTCTTATTTCGTATTGAAATTCTTTGGCCAACCAAACCCCTCCCTCCCAAGTTGTTCAGAACAGCTTAATTTTTTCGCTTGGATGGGTTGAGCCCATTCTCAGTATGAGTGGCGCACCGATAGTGTTCATCAACATGTGAGGTACCCTTGTCAAATTTGGGGTACTTTGACAACTTATATTTCCTGCATTTTAGACACCGCCAGATATCTAGCTGATTGCTGCTCTGAAAACCTAGCTGTACTGCGCTATACATGGCTTTGGGAAATTACTTGCAGGCTCTCAAACGTGCGTCTTTGCACATCCTAAAATTAAGAGTATCTCGATGAACGATCTGGAGAAAGTATCAATGGGTAAATCTCTGATATGAAGAACAAATGGCTACAAAATCACATCTCCACCGCAGTGCACAAACTGTCGTGAATGTGTGAGTAATGCAGGTACCCTTCCAGTTGTTCATTGGCATCGTCGCCAAGCTTGAACACTACTCTATCCATCTCATCAGACCGACGTAGGCTCGTGCTATATATGGGGTGAAGGAGAGCCGTAGTGTTTTGGGTTTGTCTTGGAATTGAGCTGTATTTAAGTCTTCTGTCAGTATGTCCGCGCTATTGTTCAGTGTTAGCGCGCATGGGGTGTATACTTCTTTCTCGGCATTCAATGAGTTCTCACCGGTAGTGGTACATAATATTTATGTGGTTCAATTTACACGTTGGCAGTGACATATCTAGCGTAGGTATTGCTCCGAATTGTACGGATAAAGCTTTGTAGGTGTCATTTCCGAATGGTGCAGGTCACGATGTAAATTGCGGAGACAGAAGATATGTTATGCGGTTTAGAATGAGGCAACATATACTGCCACGCAAGTACAGGTGGGTATGAACCGCTACCTCTTTGATAGCCACTCGATCGTTGCAGTGCTGTATGGTATGTGGGTTCCTGTCGTAGAGCTTCTTGTGTCAGTACACGATGCCTACTCGCTATCTGAATACTTAGTTAATGTTTTAGTGAGTCCATGTTTGTGGTGTATGTCAGTGGTTATTGTTGCTTTGAGATACCGTTGGACGCGAATTACTGTTTGCCAGTACCATTTTGTGAGAGATTGAGGAGATCTGCCCCAGAATCCTGTGAAGAAGACTATTTTAGGCTTTGTTGAATCTGCCAAGTATCTGGGGCTGCCTATATCGGAATGGTAGTAGTGATTGGAAGCGCCGAGTGGCTTGGAATGGTCTATATTCGGAGATATCAGATCCGACGGTATAGATGAGGTTTCTATTTTAGAGCCTAGTGTCTATCGGACAAGTGGCCTCATATGAGGCCAATTTTTACCATTGTAGTTTAAATTAAAAAAATAAACGAATAGCTCCAATTTTACCACTAGAAGACTCGCCGGCGAGATTAATGATATGGCAGGGAGTTGCGGTAATGTGTGGAAATCCAGAAAAGCGGCTGCTACTGGGCCAGGAAGGTTTTGACGCTCTGCGGCGGCGAGGACCGAGGCCACGTTACTGGTCAGATGCAGCATGCTAGAATCGGTGAGTTTAGATGTTCAGAGTGTGGAAGAATGTGTTTACGATTTGGATGCCTGTCTTTATTGTTGATCGTCGCGACGGTGAGTTTGTTTAAATAGGATAATGTGCTGTAAATACTGTAATGTATAAGTTGTTCGTTAAGTTGTTCGGGAGAGTGAAGCATGGTGCTGGACACGGGGCGGAAAGAGAAAGTTGTTCGTCAGTCGCCGCGGACCGTGGGCAGGGCCATGTTGAGCAGCGGGAGTTTGTCTGTAAACTGGGATGGCTTCAAGGCTTTGGTGAGGATATCCGCCGGGTTCTGAGTCGAAGGAATGTGAGTAGGTGAAATAAACTTCTGGCGTACTTGTTCTCGGAGCCAATGGTGTTTGACATCTATGTGTCTGGATTTGGGAGTTGGAAATTTCGCAGTGGCGGTGCTGATGGCGGCTGCATTGTCGATGAAAAGGGGTATTGGTTTGGTAGAGGAGTGGCCGATTTCGGATAGGAAGTTCGCTACAGTAAGAAGCTGTTGACCTGTATGGAAGCCAGCGACATACTCAGCGTGGTGCGTAGATGAGACCACGTTCGGCTGCCGTTTGGATTGCCAGGATACTGGAGAGGAATTGTAGAATATGACGGATCCAGTTGTTGAGCGTCTTGTGCTCGGACATGCGGCAAAGTCTGAATCAGAGAATGCTTCGAGGCCGGTGTTGTATGTGCGTGAGTATTTGAGGCCTAGGTGCTGGGTGCCCTTAAGGTAACACAGCGTGCGGATCGCAGATTTCCAGTGGAAGTTCTTCGGGGCATTGCTGTAGCGGCCAAGAAAGCCCACAATAAAGGATATATCGGGACGAGTTGAATCGCACAGGTAGCGAAGACAGCCTATTAGGGCTTTGTAATCTTTTGTAGATACGTCCAGGTCGCCGCTTTGGTCTGCATCAGAGTTCAAAAGTTCAGAGGCAATGGGAGATTTGACTGGCCGAGCGTCGGATTGTCCGAATCGTTCAAGAATAGTTTGAATGTAACCGGGTTGTGTGATGAATATGCCATCTTCACGATGAGTGATCTTCCAGCCTAATATGTTTTCAACTCTTCCGAGATCTTTGAGGCTGTATTTCGTTTTGAGGTGGGCTTTTACTCTTTCGACGAGCTGCGAGTCGTTAGTGATGACGAGAAAGTCGTCAACTGTGACAACAAGAAGTACGAATTTCTGTGGCGCATTCTTATCTCGGAGTATGAAAGAACAGGTGTCTGATGACAGTCTCGTGATATTAGAAATTGTAAGAAAGTCCGATAGGCCTTCAGTAAAGATTTTGCAAGCCTGTCTACTGCCGTACATGTTGCCAGTCAACTTGGCTACATGTCCTGGATACTTGAGAGATCCGTTAAAGCGGCGCGGCTGTTGGAGGTATATTTCTCTGTCCTCAGTGAACGTTTCGTTAAGGAAAGCAGCTTCAAGATCCCAGTGATAAGTTTGATAGTTGTGAGCAGCAGCAATTGCTAGTGCAGTGCGGATGGCATCTCTGCTCGCGACCGGGCTGGATAGATCGTTTGGATCGTAATGGATTCCAGGCACTTGACGGTCGCCACGAATTGTGCACCGTACTTTGCGAAGCGTGGGAGTGCCGTTGCCGTCAGTTTTGACTTTGAGTACCGTGGTGAGTGGCAGTAACTTGGTGTTGTCTGGTATCAAAGTCTGAGGTACATAGGTGAGCACTCCGCGTGATTCGAGGCTATCGAGCTCACTGTTCCATGCTATTTCCCATTCGAGGGAATCGGGAGCGTTGCGTGCTTGGACGACATTGGCTGGCTCGGTGAACTGGGGATTGGACGGGTTCGGAATGGCGGTGAAGTAGGCGTGGTCGGACATAGTTGTGGTGCGGATGGGGTCGTTTGTTGCGTTGTAAACGGTAAAGTCAGCAATTCGGCACCTGATGATTTTGTTCGTGTCTATGTTATAAGTGTAATAGTGGCTGTAATCAGCTCGGCCTATGTAATGCAGAAGGCGTGCTCGGGGTTCGAGTTTGGTGTGTGGAGACGGGTCGTGGACATATCCAGGGGTGGCGAAAGGTAAGAGGGTGTGGACTTGAGGTGTGGAACCAGTCCATAGTTTGTGGGGAAGTTGGCCGTGAGCGCTATGCGGAATATGATTGATGGCGTCAGCGGCAGCCATGACGGCATAGTCCCAGAGAGAAGCTGGAAGGTTAGAGGTGAGGAGGGTTGATCGGGCCGCTTCCATAATAGTGCGGTTGACACGTTCCGCTAGGGAATTCTCTTGCGGGGTGTGTGGAACCGTGGGATGGGTGACAATATTGTTGTCAGCATAGAAGTTGCGGAGGTCATTTGAAAAATATTCCAGAGCATTGTCCGACGTTATGTGTTGTACACGATAGGGAGTGTGGGCGTGGATGTTGGAGATGTGTTCTTTGATGAAGCTGGCCGCTGCTGATTTGGTTGGTGCGCACTTGACAACGAGAAAACGGCTGCCTTCATCAAGGAAGGTGGCAAAAAATCTGTTGCCGTGGAGGGAGTCAATTGGGAGCGGACCACAGATGTCTGTATGTATGTGGGTGCCAATTGCTGCGGTGCGTTGGCGGCGACGAAATGGGGATGCAGACGATTTCCCTTGCGCGCATCCTGAGCATGTGAACTCTTTTGGAGGAGTGCGTAAGAGGCTTTTGGGCATATTGGGAACCAATCCATTTTTAGCCATGTAGTGAATTCGTGTTGGGTGAGTATGGAGCAGTTTCAGGTGCCATAAGTGGTAGTCTCGGATAGTAGAGGGGAGATCTATTTGGACACGAGGGTGTGGACGTGTCTTGATAGTATTTTTGACTGCACGAGGTTTTCGATTTCCAGCGGATTTCAGCAAGACTGCTGTTTTGGACAGTCTGGTGTTTGTGGGCTTGCGCACATGGTGAGTTGGGATTGTGGGAGCAACTGCAGGTGGTTTCCTAGAGTTGGAGAGGTTTTTAGGAGGTCTAGTGCGGTGGGAAGGCAAAGTTCGAGCGGCATTGACGGTGATGTGTGGTGGGAGGGTGGTAGTGATGCGGTACATGTTGTCTCGGTGTTTAGGTGCAGTGGCGATTATTTTATCAGGATCTGGGGGTGGTGAAGGGGAGGTTATGTAATCAAAGTCCTTCTGGAATAGGATGTCATGCGTTTTGCTTATCTGTGGGACTGATAGTAAGTTATGTTGCAGTTCTGGGGCAACAACGACATCATGAGATGGTAGGGTGGATTCCGAGGATATGGGTAAGGCAGCTTTACCATGATGAGTGGTACTGGTGGGTCTTCCATCTGCACATTGTGTCGACGAGTTTGTTACTGGTAGGCCAGGAGGCGAGGTTGTTAGGTGAGTTGGGTTTGCAGCAGAGTCAAGGATGTATGTGTCAGGAAAAGTGGTACGTACGGGTTCGCTGTCTTGGTACGCATCGGGGTGAGAGGGGAGGTGGTGCTCCAATTCATGTGTGGGGGAGACGTTGTCAGAGTGATCTTCGTTGCTGTGCCAAAATTGATTGTTTGCCATCTTCGGAGATGACTGGGTATAATCTTGAAACATTCGATGGAGGCGACAGTCAGCAGTGGAGTGTGAGCTAAGTCCATGGAACTTGCACCACGGACCATTGTGACCAAGGGGTTTAGGAATGTTGTTTTTTGGGTGAAACGAATGTTGGCGCGTTGAGGTGGGTTTATCTGGTCGATGGGGCATGATATTTCGACGTCTGTGAGGGTTTGCGTTTCTGTGAGGAAAGGGAAAGTTGGGAGTTGATGGGGAGCGATCTGCACGTTTGTGAAGGTAGTCATGTTTTATGAGCATAGAAATGACTTGGTCGAGGGAGAGTGGATGTTGGGGATTGATGTCAGCATGGGCAGATAGCGTTTGCAAGAGTACAGTCCAATATGCATGGTGCTCGATACCTTCCAAGAGGAATTTAACAGTTGTTTGCTCATTTTGTATGTCCGGATAACGGGAACGGATCATTGTAGTGCGCAACTGTTGGTGGGCGTGAATATAATCTGTGATCGGTTGGTGAGGATTCCATGTTATCTCACGAGCTCGGCGGCGCAGGTGATCTGGGTGGTTCTCAGGTTGGACTTTTGTGAGCAATGCGCTGATTTTGGCATAGAGATGTGATATGGATCCTTTCTGCTCGTCATGGGTGAAATTGAGTAAAATTTCTGGGGAGATGGACGAAAGAACCAGGAGTTGCGCTTGTGTATGTTTGGTGCGATGTATGTCGGCTATGGTTGGATCCGATGAGGGTGGAGCAGGTTGGAGGAGGTAGTCATATACGCCCTGCGCGCGGGCGAAATGTTCCACAGCAATGCTCCATGGAATGAAGTTATCTGCTGTGAGTA
The DNA here is from genome assembly GCA_030407315.1 of Asparagopsis taxiformis. Lineage (NCBI taxonomy): Eukaryota > Rhodophyta > Florideophyceae > Bonnemaisoniales > Bonnemaisoniaceae > Asparagopsis > Asparagopsis taxiformis. The sequence continues at coordinate 256,947 of JALQPE010000320.1, forward strand.
GAGGAATTTCCAGATTGTGCTGGATTGGTAGGGGTGCGGGAGGAGGCATAGTTGATACAGGTTGATCACCAGACATGAGGACAAGAGGAGATGTTAATGGATTTGTGTGCGGGAGGTGAGATGTGTCGCCGTACTTGTTGAGTAGGGTGAAGATGTGGGGAGGCGCTTTTAGAGCGGGATGGAGATCAGTGCCGTGCTTTTCGAGCAGTGGGCAGGGATGGGTGGGGAGATGTGAAGTGGTGGGAGTGCGCAATGGTAGATCTGGGCCGATAACCTGTGGAAGAATGTGTTTACGATTTGGATGCCTGTCTTTATTGTTGATCGTCGCGACGGTGAGTTTGTTTAAATAGGATAATGTGCTGTAAATACTGTAATGTATAAGTTGTTCGTCACAGAGTGGGCTTTTTTTAGCCGAATGTTGTCTGGCCGGGTATACTGTAATTTTCTCCACAGCATTGTCGAGCAGTGTGAGACAGAAACGATTTTGAATCTGCATCGTGTTCGAGAATGCTGCAGAGAGCGACATGTATCGCATCGGAAATATGTGCGCAGGCGCGACGCAACGGCGTCTGCTTGGCAGAGATGCAGACGTCGTGTACTACGGTGGGGTTGGGGCTGTGTGTGGCGAGAATGATGGAACCTATGAGGTGCGGGACGGATACATCGACGGGTCGATCTGGTTTGGAGAAGCGACGGAGTCGTTTGAGGACTCGCTTCTGTGTCGAGGATGGTTTGAATCGTGATTCGTCGAGACGGATGACAAAGGCTGGACAGCAGGTCGGGATCAAATTGGGACGGTAGAGATAGGTGCCACTGCGGCGCCAGCCGGCATCGAGTAAGTTTTGATTAATCGTGCACGCCGAGACGATGGGCCCACATGACGTAGTTGAGGGAGGAATGTTGTCTGCCACAAAGGCCACATTTGGAACAGTTCGCGTCAACGCATTCTACATGGCTGCGTGCGGGTACGGGACTGTTAAAGGGCTGCATGATGTTGCGGATGGTCGGGTGCTGGAAGGATGGCAGAGGTTGTGACGGAATGTGTGTACAGAGATTTCATGGGGGTAAACAGCTCAAATAATTCTACTCTTCGACTATAAAATTTCTATACTAATGTAGCCAACATGTTTAACATCGTTATCACTATCGTAGCAACTAATTCATAGTACCTCTAATACATTACTACTCTTTGTGACCCCGTAGTCAGATTTAGCTGATATCAAGTCTACGTAGATGATAGCTGTAGACCGAGGAGGCATCACCATGTTATGCTGGTCAAAAATTTCCGACCGCACTGTAAATGGTAGTGGAAAACACGCTCGGGAGAACAATTTTTGATGCGCGTTTGAACGCTTCTGTTTCAGCGCGTTCTCAAACGCATTACCGCGTATATCTACATGCTCCATAGATTCATTCGTTTCTGTAAACCATTTTGTATGCAATTCTTCATGAATTGATATAGCTGTAGGCCATTCCACTCTGAACTACCTCCACTTCGAACATTCCATCACTTACCCCTTGCGGTAACACCATAACCACTGTAACCATATCCGTACTTGTTTTTGGTAAAGTCCACCTGAAAACAACGTGAATGGGAAGGAAATCACTATATTGCTGTCCTCCACTTCCAATTCCAGTATTTGTTCCACCATTAGTGGAATCATCTTCAAATTCCAACACACGACTTACATCGATACCACGAGTATTGGAACCAGTTCCACTGCTGTTCAAACGCTTCGCGGCTGGGCCTTGCACACCGCTAACTAGTCTTTTCAGCCCGCTCCCAGAGCCTGTTTCAGAGGGATCATCTGGGCAGGGATAAGGTTAGAGTAGAGTAGAATGGACAATAAAATAATGTTGAATGAACGTACCATTAAAAAATTCTCTCTTCTGGTTATTGAAGCATGTTCGAAAGCTGGAGAGGGGGTACTGGCGGAAAAGCTCTTGGCTCGCATGAACGTCGGCCGGCTCGTCGTCCTGACCAATCGCCCCCCTCTCCAGCATTGAACGCAGCAGTACAACTGCTGGTGATTTCTTAGTAAGCCTAGGGAGGTTGGGGGGACGAGGCATATTGGTACCAGACATGATTAGGACGGCGAGCCGACAACGCAGCGCCGATTTATAGATTGCCGCCAACAAACGCATGGAGAAATATTAAAATTGAACTTGATAGAAAACAATTACATCTAATTAGTTGAACAATTACAAAAACGCAAATATTCTACTCATTTCAGGACAAAGTTTTAATCTTGAATGTAATGAAATGATACATAGGCCAGCTCCATTCTGGCTTGATGGCTCAGTTTAACACATCCAAAACTTTTGCCAAAACTTATCGAAACTTTCGAGAACCTAAAATTCGAAAGCCAAAAGTTCCTACACTAGTACGATACAAATGGGCTGGTTCCTGGATATTGTAGCTTAGTATCGTATGTCCCAGTTGTAGGAATCTTACAAGCCAGATACATCAGGGAAGAAAACTTTCGCCACAATAATATCCGAAACTTTCGCTCTTTCGCCAAAACTTTCGATCTTTCGCTGCCAAAAGTTCATATCTGGTTCTACTCAGAACAATTATTGTTCTACCAGTATGTTCTATCCTCTAAGTAGAATCAGCACAGGAGAGCTTAAACTCCTGCGAAGTCGTGGCTTGGAACTTTCGGGCGGTGATAAATTATTCTTTCAAAACTTTCGAAACTTTTGGCAAAACTTTTGGCAAAACTTTTGCTTTAACACTACCCAAGTCTTACTCCATAAGTATAGCATACATCCGCAAATCAAAACTTCTTCGGTAATGATTTGGTTTTGATAGCTATACAGATAACAGGATGCTCAGAAACTGCTTCAATTGACCTTGCAAATGGTTAAATGGATTGTTTTTAGACCACGATATTATAGCAAAAGCTTTCGTCGAGAAGTCTTGTCTTGAACTCTATATCAGCTTAAACGGAAAGGTTGCAAGAAGTTTTCAATGAAAGTTTTCCCCGTGTGGAACGATAGTTCGTTAGACGTAGTAGCTGGTACGAGCCAGTGGACACGCTGTCCTTACGAAACGAAACGAGCAGTCCACCCGCTGGTGTTTGACTGTATTGTTAGAACGGTAGAAGGTAGAGTGGTTAGCGAGTAGACACGAGCGTCACGACGCAACAATCCACGCGAGGATTACGTTAGCACACGAGGTGGTACGTCACCGGAGGCGCTCTCGACCAAGCCCGGAGGCACTACACGCAATCAGCCTTACGTGCGGCGATGGGTAGGGAGTACGCAGCTCGACGGAGACGAAGCCTCGTTAGGCTAAACGTAAACGTAAACGTAGAAGTCAGTCGTAGACTAGAGCCGTTGCCCGATCGTTGTCTTGTCCCCTTTCCCTCCCGGCACGATGCCAATACCTATATGGCCACGATGGCATCGCTTTACAGTGTAAACACTGCTCGTAACGTCCCCGAATGGGAAGGGACCTTGTGGGTCACACGTAGGGACCCGTTGGTCCGTTGGCCGTTGCCAATACGTTCGTTGCACACGTGTGCAGGTTGCGCGCGCGCATGCGCCAGCAATGTTCGTTCATTGCTGTCGCCGGTCGTATCCGGCGAAATTCGAATTCCGCGGAAAACGTAAATATTTGCAATTTCGGAATTGCCACGTATACTACACAGCCCCACCCCCACACGTGGACGTCCCGGCCACGCGAGGCCCGTCAGGACGCGCCTGAGACACGGGGCCGTGGCGCCTTTTCGGGTACAACTGCGGACGTGGCAGTTGTCCCAAAAAATCTCGTTGAAACGTACATGGCCCGGTTGGCTGATCGGATCGCCACGGCGCCGGAGCGCGCGCGTGCGCTCCGGCTCTTTCGTAATCATCGCGGCCCGCCCGTTGGCGTCGTACGTCAATGCCTCGCTTAGGCGTTTTCCTGCAACGGATGCAGTGTCCAATTCCACCACGCGGGTGTGCGTCAATTCAGCGCGATACGAGCGCAGGCCGCGGCCTTTTCGTGAATCTGCCAGCGGGCATGTCGACAACGGTCGTCCGAAGGATATTTAAGCGGCGGCTTAACGTGATAGCGATCGTCGCTCACCCTTCCTCTCACCGTCGTCATCCAGGCCGTTGCCTTCTTCGTTCTCCCTTATCCTCTTCCCCGCTGGGTACTACTACCTCCGTTCCTTTCGTTCTCTTGTTCCGTTTTGCCCGCGTGGCTCTCGTCGTCGTGCTCGTTGCACTCGTCGTAATTATCGTGTACAGCGTAACCACGATGGTTACGACTCGCAGTACCGATGCCAACACCCCGCGGCCCGCCGGCTCTGCTGGAGGTGGAGCGAGAACCCCTTCGCAGGGCGCTCCCTCCCTCGTCGGGGCCGGTGCGCCGCCAGCGACGGAAGCGTCCGTCGCGCCCGCCCCATCCGTGAGGGCGGGTGAAGCCGTTGCTCCCCAGGCCGTCGCCTCTTCGTCTCGCCCCATGGCTCCGTCTCGCCTGGTGGCTTCCGTGACGCCTGCCGAGGCTGCTAGGGCCGTCGCCCCACGTGATGATGACGCAACGGCGTCCGACTCGGGGAATTCGTCACCCGTCATTCCGGATGCCGCGGCCCCGTCGACGGGTGTAGCCGCGATGGCAGCGGCCGCTCGTTCGCGTCGTGCTGTGGCGGCGGCCCGCACGGGCGTGCCTCGTCGTGATAGCTCGCCGCGTTCTCCTCGCCAGGACCCCTCGCCGGAGGGTGGTGACCCCGTTGGGACGGTCGGCACCGCCTCACGTGGCGGTGCGGCGCTAAACGTAGGCGTCCTGACCCACGCGTGGGCTGCGTTGCCCCGCGTGGGTATCACGGATGACGATCTCGCCACGTTGGCCAGAGATCGTCTGGATGCCCGCGCGGTCGTCGACTATATGCGTTCCGCCGAAGATACGTGGGGGCGAGCAGCCGGGCGTCGTTTCGCCAACGGGCCGCCGGGATCGGAACGTTACCAGATCCCGGCGTCGATACGTTGCGACCGCTCGTGGTTGCGTGACGTCAACGACGCGATCTACGTCGACCGTATGGACGCATACTTATGGAAGGGGACGCCCGAGGAACCGCCGTTCATCTCGGTGGCGTCCGTATTCGTATGTCCGCGGACACTTTCCGAAAGGCAACGTGCCGAATGGAAGACTGCTCTTTCGTTGAGCGTCATCTCCAAAAGCGTCGTGTCGTACGATGACCACTTCGCTCTCCGCCACGTGAACGCGGACGACTATCGTGTGTCGCACGCGTCAGCTCCGTGGGTCGTCCCGAGCGAGCTCTACTTCCCGCCGTTGCCGGAAGTAGTCGAGGAGTTTCCGTACCCCCGTGGGTCGTCCACGTTATTACCACGCGTGGTACATTATTTCACCGATGCCGTGAAGGACGCGCCTGCCCCCGTGAAGGAACGTTTCCTTATGGCCGTGGACATCGAACACGCAGCGATGCTCGCGTGCTCGCTATTCGTGGAACGTCGTGTGTTCGGGCGCGCGTGCCTACTGCCGGAGTCCACGTTGGACTTCCTGGCCGATTACGAGATGCTTCGTGCAATCCCGGTTGACGGTTCCGACACGTTTGTCTCCGTCACCAGCGCGTTGGCTGAGGTTCGCGGCGCCCTTGCGTTGGGGCCGGAGTATCGGGTTATACGTCCCGATTACGCAAGCGGCGATAACCAGGAGTTCGTCTCCGTTCGTAGCGATGGGGCTTACGTGCCGCGGGTCGCTTCCCGTTCCGAACGCCGTCGTGGCAATCGTGCCGGTTATTTCGGCGGCCTCGGGGGCAACGAGCGCCCCCGAGGGACACGTTCTGGCCGTCGTGGCCATCAAAACGAAGCGCCGCGTGCGCCGGATCCTCGAGAGGTCGTGCCACGCGAGGCTACGGAAGGGGGCAACGTTGCCCAGGTCGTTCGTCCGAATGTGGCCACGCCGGCCGAACGCGCGCCACGCTTCGTGAGCCTGGACGACCGCGTCTCTGATGAGGATGCCCGTCGGCTTCTCGGTACGTCGATGTCCGCCCCGCCTCGTGCGGACGGCTGGGTTATTCGTTCCCTCATCTCGTCCGTGGCTCGCGCAGCCGAAGAGTTCAGGGCCCAGACGTTGGACCTGACTGCCCGCTTGGCAACGGAACGCGCGATTTCGGAGCGTCTCGCCGCGGCGACTCGTAGTTACGCGCCGCCCGTTGGCGTTCGTAATGAACCGTACGGTTACGCGAGTGGCGGCGGCTTCGGCGACCCCGTCGGGTATGGCCACGCAGCGGCGTACCTGCCACGCGACCCCGCTCCGGCGCGCCCTTCGGATACGCGCAGTCACGGGACTGCGGATCCTTACGCTAGGGATCCCGCGTCTCGTCGCGAGCGAGCCCCCGTGGTCACGCAGACCGTCGATCCGTACGCGCCGGGCTTCGTTCAGCCCAGTCGCAGCCGCAGCCACGATAGCCGCGGCGAAGGCCCTGGTCCGTATGACCCTGCGGGCAAGCGTTCTCGTCGCTACTAGGTCGTTCCTAGGTTAGTTCGTAGGCCACGTCGGCTCTAGCATCGTATTGCTTCGTAAACTTCGTCTTGTTTCTTTGCGTAATCGCATGGCTCCGTTGAGCTTCGTAATTTGCGTTTGGCAGGTCGTCTGCAGAAGAGGAGGGGTTTAGCGTTAAGCCCCTCCCCACAATTTTTTTGTTGTGGCGTCTACCCCGTCGGGTGTCGTATGGCTTACGTAGCCCGTGCTTCGAGTTCGCGGCGACGCGTGCCCGTTGGCAGGTTCGTAGCACACGCAATTATTCGGCAAAGCGGCGGCGCGTAGCGGCGGCTTTTCACTGCGAGTGGTACGTTAACCTCGATCATAGAGCCCGTTGGCGTGCGCATCATTTAGTAACTAACTCGAAAATCGTTTCCACCGTCGTTTCTCGTTCGGATAACCCCGTCGGGTGTCGAATTTCGTTGAGCATTCGAGCTCCTTAGCGCGTAGCACATCGGTGCCAATTTTAATTTTGCTCCGATGAGCTTGGCGGAAAATTCGTCGAACATCAGACCGACGCGCACGTGAGTCGGTTTGACGTTCTACGCCGTGGCGTGTACGCAGTAATTCGTCGCAGTACGTTGCGGTTTCGTTGACAACGTGGTGGCCGGCGGGCTTGGCTTTTCGTATAGCCGTTGACGTCATTAGCGCCGTCGCGCTTCGCGTTGCCGCGGCTTCACGTTGGCCAGTGGCGATATCATTTTGTAACTATCTCGGAGTTCGTTTCCGCCGTCGTCCCTCGTGCGGATAACCCCGTCGGGTGTCGAATTCCGTTGAGCATTCGAGCTCTCTGGCACGTAGCACGTCGGTGCCAATTTAATTCGCTCCGGTGAGCCGGACGAAAAATTCGCTAAGCGTCAGGCCGACTCGCGCGTGAGTTGGCTTGACGTTTCACGCCGTTGCGTGTACGCGGCAGTGCGTCGTGGTTCCCTAGACAACGTTTTGCCGGCGGGCTTGGCTTTTCGTATAGCCGTTAACGTTATTAGCGCCGTCGCGCTTCGCGTTTGCCGCGGCTTCACGTTAGCCGGTGGCGCAATCGTTGCGATAGTCCACTTCGCGTGGTAGCGACGTTCGCTGCGGCGTCCGAGGAGCGTTTCGTTAGCTCATTCGTTATGTGGTTGTGACGTGCACCTGGGCATACGTAATGCTCGCCCTCTACGCCGTTGCGTAATTTCGTTTATTCGCCTTGCGAACCCGACGGGGACGCGATTGACGGGGTCGTTTCGCATGCCCGCGGGCGTTTGAGGCTGCCTCGTGAGCCAAGTTCGTCGGCAGACGTTGCCTTCAGCTGTGCCGTTTACGTTGGCTACCGCTTGGACGCCGTTGCGTATTCGTGTTTCGTTACGTGCGTTCGACTGGCCGGCGGGCTTTTCGCTTCCGCGCGTCGTTCGTTATGCCCGCGTGGCAGGACACCGTTGTGTCGTTCCGTGGTTGCCGTACGTGGCTACCGCGTTCGGCGTCGTGCCTCACGGTGGCGATACGGTTCGCCGCCCGTCGTCGCGGCCTCGTTGGCTCGTCGTTCGCACGCTTTACTCGCGCGTTTCGTGCGCTGAGACCCGTTGGTCTAATTCGTCGGCTAACGTATAGCTTCGTTCCGCTTCGTGCGGGGAGTTTCGTAACGAGGCCGTTGCCATCTTCGTTGGGACGTCTGTGTTCTCGGAAATGGACCGCGGACGTCCACACCTCTAGTACACCTAGTATTACTAGGCGGACGTCCATGTTCTCCAGTATTTTTGGATGTCCGCCTAGATCCGGACGTCCATGCGGTCTAGTACGTCTAGTATTACTAGGACGACATTCATTGTTTCTAGTACACGGATGTCCCCCTCGGGATGGACTTCCGCCATGTCTATGTCAACCTAGGACGGGCGCCGGTTCAGAAATTCAAAATTTCGACCCCAGAAATTTCTGCCGCCTTGCTCGACATGGATGTCCGCATCCATCACGGCGACCACTCTATTTTTTCCTTGTCGGTCGACTCCAATTTTGTCTTTAATTTTTTCATCCTCTCGCTCACACCCCCTTCCATTTGGTGCTCACCTCTCCCCGTACTGTACCTCAAACACCCCCAATACCACTCTAGAACGCATTTTCAGCTACCTATCCCCGCTTCCACGGTGCACACCTCCATTCCATACCTACTTTTCTGCTCTACCGTACAGATTTCTTATATAACCAGTCCTCATACTACCTCAGAATAGGGAAAAACATCCCCTATCCCCTCGACCATGCTCTCCCCATCACCTTTGCAACGTATTGTTCTTCAATACCCTCTCTCCTCTACCTTCAACCCCTCTCCTTCGCCCTCTCCACAAACTTCCCCTGCAGCTTACTCTTCGACCTGCTCCACCCCTCCCTCCCTCACCTGCTCCATGCCCCCACGCCATCCGCATCTTCGATACCGTATACACCACCACCACCACCACCGGCCCACGCTCCGCTCCCCCGCCGTCTCCCCAGAAACCTCCCCGCTCTGAACACATATCAACCCCCCACTTCGCACCCATCCTCCCACTCCCCTCCCTCCCCAAATACAATAACCCTCTTCTTCCCCATCACATCCCCACTCACCACAGCCAGAACAGACGCCACCCCCCTTCCCACCTCTTTCTCCTCACTTTCCTAAAACCCCCTCCTCTCGGGGCCTTCAACCGCACCCTCCTACGGTCCCACCTAAACACCTCCTCCGCCCTCACTACCCCAACACCCCGCAGCGTCTCCCCAATCCCCATAATTGCTTGTCGGCACTCCTCTCCGAATCACACTCCAATCTAAACCCGCACTCCGTACATTTCCACTTCCCCCTGTACATCCCATCCCAAGATTCCATCCACCCCCCACAGAACACATCCTCATACCACAGAAGAATTTTCTTCTCTCATACCTCATCCTTAAAACCTCCATCTCTTCCATGTAAATTTCGATGTAAATATTTTTCTCCACTATGCAAACTCATACATGTATGAGCGTATGCCTTTCCGCTTCGTCAACCCTGAATATTTGTATTCATGTATTCATAAAATGGAGCCACCCACATCCCTATCCCCGTTCTGCAAGCTTTACAAACCACCAGACGCATACTCCACAACTATACAACACACTACTCGCTATTTCAGACGACGCGGTACACAAGTAGCGTAGTCCCTCAACCTTCCGTGACGCCTTCCCTGATGCGTACAAGTGCGAAACACGTCTAGACGTATATCACAAGTGAGCGCGGGAATTTTCGGCACAGGAGATGCTGGGCCACCAAATTGATTTTTCGGAAATTTTAGAATTTCTGGGCTGGCCAGCAATGCAATCGAGCTGGACATCCACCGGACGTCCATTTCAGGTTGATCGTGAGAGAGTAGGGCGGGACCATGATGAAACAAGGACCAAGACCGGTCCCTGACGTGTTGAGCCTGAAATCGAACCCTTCGTAAGACGCGATTTTGCTTACAGTTGGTGCTTACAGAAGCCAGTGATGACCCCGGTCGGGGCGGCAGCCGGTTCCTGGGGCCGTTGTGGCCAAATTAGACACCTTGATTTGAATTGAAATTTGGCTATTCTCAAAAACATGCACATTGAACATGTTTTTGAGATGGGGGTCTGCCGTACGGCACAATCGACCCGCCCAAATCGATGATTTTTCACAATTTTTTTCTGCCCGAAATTTTTAGAATTTCTGGGCTCGCCAGCAATGCAATTGAGCCGGACATCCACCGGACGTCCATTTCAGGTTGGTCGTGTGCTGCCCACATCCATGCATTGCGCAACTAAGCGCGGGCTCACTACTCATACAAAGTGCACGGAATATGAGTAACGTGATTGTGAGTTGTTGTTTGTCGTGAGGAATGTAAGGTGACCATGATGAACAGGGAAAAAGATGTCTCCCTACGCATAACTTGGGCTTGAAGCCTGGAATCGACCCTTCGTAAGACGCGATTTTGGCTTACAGTTAGTGCTTACCGAAGCCAGTGACGGCCCCGGTCGGGGCGGCAGCCGGTTCCTGGGCCGTTGTGGCAAATTAGACACCTTGATTTGAATTGAAATTTGGGCTATTCTCAAAAACATGCACATGTGAACATGTTTTTTGATGTGGGGGTGTGTCCGTACGGCACTTTCGACCGCCAAATCGATATATTTTGCAATTTTTTTCTGCCCGAAATTTTAGAATTTCTGGGCTCGCCAGCAATGCAATTGAGCCGGACATCCACCAGACGTCCATTCTGGGTTGTTCGTATGCTGCTCACATCTACGCATT